>VZRE01012478.1:845-19908 GCA_013396775.1 Cephalopterus ornatus
CCCCTTTTTTTTTTTTTTTAATTAGCAATCAAAGTAACTGAAATCCTGAACAAATCAGAGCCTGTGCAGCCCAGGGAAAGCTGGTTCTGCCGCAAGGAATGTGCCCGAAACGGCACAGCTGAAGGGGCATGACAAGTTCAGGCTGCCCAAAAAAGTTGTGGCTGCCCCTGGAAGTGTCCAAGGCCAGGCTGGACGGGGCTTGGAGCAACCTGGGACAGTGGAAGGTGTCTCTGCCCATGGCAGGGGGTGGCACTGGATGATCTTTAGTGTCCTTTCCAACCCAAACCTACTGGGGTTGTCTGTGGAATTCCGTTTTCCAAGAAGACATTAGACGGTTCAAATAGACACCCAGGGAGCTGTTCACATCATAGATTTCTTAATCTGATTGCCAGAGCTGGTTTTCTTGACCAGAGCTTGGTGTCTTGTCTCCTGGCATTTTTATTCCTGTTCTCCATGAAAACAGGGAATGCAAAGCCATTTAGAAATTAGGGAATGGATCAACCTTTCAGAGATTCCAAAGTTCTCTATATTTAGTTTTATTATCTAGGAAAAATCACTGCAGTTTTTTAAGGTTGGTGTTTAGAGGTAGCAAACTGAATATATCTTTTCTTAAGCTTCACGAGGTTAAAATAAATAAAACAGATAAATAAAAACAGGGTCCCTGCCAGTGGTGGGAGTACCTGGAAGAAGGTTCTGTCCTATTCCTCCTCATCCCTTCAGTACTGAAATCCATCTGTGCTCCCTTCCTCCTGGAGTGCTTATGGAAAACTCGGCAAAACCCAGTGCACATTCCTGTAATTAGGGGCATCTTTTGTTTTGGGAAAAGAAGTGAGATATCAAAGTCATCCTACAATTCAGAGAAAAGAGGGAAAGTGGTCAGTGTAAAGAGAAAGGAGCATTTAACTTTGATTACTTACATTAGCCACTTACCTCATGTAGCTAATTACTGTTGTTAGTTACTGTGGGGCAGGTAAAAGAGGGAATTTTATGTTTTATTTTTAACCCCAACCAAGGAGAGCTCCAGGAAAAAAACCCACAAGCCTGGACAGTACAGTTGCTTCTGAGCATGTTGATGTGGTTTTTTTTCCCCATCACTTTCACAATGCACTGTTTTTCTTGGAAAACTTTTTCCAAGGTACTTCAGTTACTCATTTCTAGGAACTGGAGCCTCATGTCCAGAAAAAGCTCCCGTTGGAACAGGCTGTAGCTGCCCCTCTGCTTAGCAACAGACATCCCACAAACAAACCCTCGGGAGCACCCGGATCCCAACGAATCCGTGTCCAAATTCAGGCTCTGCACTGACAGTTCAGCACCCTCAGGGTGCTTGATTTCGAAGAAACAATCCCAGGATGATTTGGGTTGGAAGGGACCTCAAAACCCATCCAGTGCCACCCCCTGCCATGGACAGGGACACCTTCCACTAGCCCAGGTTGCTCCAAGCCCCGTCCAACCTGGCCTGGGACACTTCCAGGGATCCAGGGGCAGCCACAGCTTCTCTGGGAATTCTATCCCAGCCCCTCCCCACCCTCACAGGGAACAGTTTCTTCCCAATATCTAATCTAAATCTTCCCTCTTTCCACTCAAAACCATTCCCCCTTGTCCTGTCACTCCAGGCCCTTATGAAAATTCCCTCTCCAGTAACAGGATTTTCTTTTGGTTGATCCAATGAACAAATTTTCTTTATAGAGTATCCACCTCACACTGAATTATTTGGGAAGACTTCATCAAAATGAAGCAGAGAAAAGGCTGGAATTTTTGGCACTGAGCCCTGTCATTGTCAGGAGCCTGCTGTGTCCGTCCACTTGAAAAATCCACCCCAAATTTGGAGAAATGTTGAGACTGACAATTTTAGGCTTTGTTTGGGAATGGGAATTCCTTCAGGAAATCACAGCTAAAGGGGAAATGGGCTTCTCAGTAAATAAAACACAGTTTTATTTACTCCACCTGCAGAGCTGCTCCAGCCCTGGGAACAGCACAGGGGGGACATGGAGCTGCTGGAGAGAGTCCAGAGGAGGCACCAAGAGGATGCGAGGGCTGGAGCAGCTCTGCTGGGAGGAAAGGCTGGGAGAGCTGGGATTGTTCAGCCTGGAGAAGAGAAGCTTTGGGGTGACCTGATTGTGGCCTTCCAGGGCCTGAAGGAGCTCCAGGAAAGATGGAGAGAGACTATTTCCAAGGGCTGGAGGGACAGGACAAGGGGGAATGGCTTTGAACTGACAGAGAGCGGGGTTAGATGGGATATTGTTTTCAAACTTTGCTGAGCCTGAACCGGAACTGAATAAAACAACTCTAAGAACAAATGAATCTGAACTGTAACCAGTTGGAAAAATGACATGAACTTCAGTGGAACGATGCACACATTTGTTTTATGGATGTACCTGCTCATCACAGAATCGTGGAATGGCTTGGGTTGGAAGGGACCTTTAAGATCATCCAGTGCCACCCCCTGCCATGGGCAGGGACACCTTCCACCTTCCTGCCTGATCTTCTTTGGTACGTTTTTTTAACAAATGTGTTCAAATTGTTTAGAATAACCAGATTTCTATATTTGCCTCAAGCCAGAGCTTGAGCAATGTATGGATTAGTCGATACGGAATGATAGCATTCCTCACTTGGGATAAACAAAGGGAAGCTGAAACAGACTTTTTTTCTGCTTTTTTGATTAGTTCTGAAATATTTTTTTAGAAGTGATAGAAAGTGACGGCAAAAGAGGCACCTGTGATTTCACTGCTTGCCATCAGAAGGATGTGGAGCCCACAGTGTTGAAAGAGTTTAGAGATGATTAAGTCTAATCAAACAGTAATTTGAAATATTATTCCTATGTTGGACAATTTTTAGATCGCTTCATGGTTTATATTAAGCACATCTGATTAAACTGAACATTGTTTTTCAGAGCACCTGAGTGGAAAGGCTGTGCTTTACTCCCAAGTTACACCGAGGAGTTAATAGAAGAAATAACTGATACACCAAACTACGGGAAGTAAATTAAAATTCATTATCTCTGGTGGAGAAATCCCACCAAATCCCAGCACTGGAGCACATAAATAGTGATGCTTCTGAATGCCTCAGAAAGGAGGAAGATAATCATAAAGAAATTAAAATATCTGCACCACATACAGGGACTGAGCAGACATTAAATCTTATCAATGTTCTCTAAAACATCCTCCACTGCACTGGAATTCATTTTTCATTAAAAATTATCCTTTAAAGTGTATCAGATTTAAAAAAACTAATGAGAAAAGACCACAGAAGGCAGCAAAATCAACTGATTTGTTCCCATATCAAGGTGAGAAAAGCTAATTGAGATGAAACTAAGCTGAGGGAACGTCCAGGCAGAAGGTCTAAAAAGCCAGATTTTGTGTCATGTTAAAATTGAGAGAGGTACAATAAAAGTAAATAACACCATAAAGCATAATATTGGTCAAGGAATTTCAAAGGTAGTTAAGAATGAACTGATTTTCCAGCAAAAATGCACAATTTTTAAGGGAATTCCCTCATAGTTTAAAAGGGCTTGAACTGACTGAAAATCGCACTGAGCCTCTCAAAAGAATTAGCAAATAAGGAAAACAGTGTTATGAAACATGTAGGGGGTGAAAAAAACCCCAGTGGATAAAACAAAACAAGTGATTTAGACATTTTAAAAAAAAATATTAGAAGAGTCTGGTGGGGAAAGAAAATAGTGACTGAATATCCTGAATAAAAAGTACTTAGACATCAGAAAAAAAATAAAAGGAAAGAAAGAAAGAGTAATTTTTCCTAGTGCAAAAGGTTGTTTCTGGGTGTTGTGATGTTCTAAAGGATGATGTGCAGGTTGATAGATTTGCAAATATCGTGGAAGAAAAGAAACTCTTAACAAAATAGTCAGTTTTGCAGCCTCGTGTGCGAGAACTGATGAAGGAACTGGTTGGGAAGTTGCCAGATAACTATGGTAGGATACAGGTGTGGAGAATAAAACCAGTTCAAAGCAGTGGCACATTCCTACTGGAATTTGTATATTCCGCCAGCAGCAATAAATTGTAGTAGGCTGTGTTAAAAAATGCGGGTTTTTAAAAAATGTTCAAATTATATTAAAATACTATTGTGAAATATAATAAATAATATAATAATCATGAAAGATTAATGTGTAAAATTGACTCTTTGAGTGCTAGGCCTTGAAAAATAATTTGGTATTTGAAATAATATATACTATTATATTATTTGAAATAATATGATAGTGTAAATTTGGTAGTTATATTGAAAACATTGACACTCATATTTAACAAAAAAGGGGGTGCCCAAAATTTATCTGGGAGACAAATATTCCCAAGTATTTTTTGTGACGAAATCTTGAGTCAATCAACTCACCAGTTTGATCTCACTTGGTACTTTATTCCCTTGGTCACTAAAGTTTTGTTGTGACCTCAGGTGAGACTTGAAACAGAACATTTTTGAATTTAATATTTTAAAATACTGATTTGGGACCAGAGGGAATAACTTGCATCAGTAACCGATACCCACACGCTCAGCTGTTTACATTTTGCTGTGATATAAATAACTTTTAAAACTCCACGTCTAAAATTACAGTTTATGGATCAGCTTTTGTCCACTGCTGTTTCTTCCTCCTCGTCGTAAGGAGTGTGCAACCGGGTGTGCAGGTTGATCATTAATTAATGGTAATTAATAGTCACATCCTGGCTGTTCTGATGGTTGGAGCCACCTGAGACAGACACACGTATTTTTTTTTCAGTTTTCTTCTTGTCACACAGAAGTAAAACTGTGTAACTCAGTCCCTAAAATATCGTTTTCCATTGGCACATTCTAGATGTGAGATGCCATCCCGAAAATGTTGAGGGACGTTGTTTTTAATGCCACACTTTAAACTGGAGGAAGGGACAGTAAGGAAATTATTTTTAACTTCCATGTGAGGTTGGACAGGACTCTGAGCAGCCTGCTCCAGTGGAAGGTTCCCTGCCCGTGGCTGGGGGTTGGAATTGGATCCAGGTCTGGAAAAGGAGTTGGGTATTACAAGTCATTCCTCAAGCTCAGTTCACAGAATCACAGAATCACAAAATCATAGGATGGTTTGGGTTGGAAAGGACCTTAAAGATCACCCAATTCCAACCCCTCTGGGCAGGGGCACCTTCCACTAGCGCAGGTTGTTTTCATGTTTCCCTCTTTCAAAGTGAAGTATTTACAGTATTTCCAAATCAAACCACTCATGAAATCATGAGTTGAGTCCTGTTTCTGAACTGGGAGATTATTTTAGATGTACATATTTCCACCCCAGCCTCATTCCCTTGTCTGGACTCGCTCCAGCCCCTCAGTGTCCTTCTTGTCCTGAGGGGCCCAAAGCTGGACACAGCACTGGAGGTGTGAAATCCATGCCAGAACTTGGAATTATGGGGAATTTGAGAGATCTATCACAAATATAAGTGCAGGGCAGGCCAGGTCAAGACATCCTGAGGACCAGGTGGGCTTCACTCAGGGGCTCTGAGATAACTCAGTTGCCCAAAAGCTGAAGAACTGACTGCAGTGTGTGACCCTTCCCTCAATAACATGGAGGTGTCCAGAGGCAATGAGGTTCCTAGACAAAGTATCATTTGGGAAAAAAAAAAAAAAGAAAGCAATTAAAAAGGCCTATGTGCAACAAGAAGCAAGAGAAGAATGGATCGAAAACTGGCTGGATGACAGGAAACAGAAATGAAACAACAATAAAAGGTCGGTTTTCATAGAAGAGGGGGGTCACAAGAGGAGTCTGCAGGGAGCTGGTGCTGCTTAACGTATTCCTAAAGGATCTGGGGAAAGGGGGGGAGCAGTGAAATGCCACGGACTTCTAAAGATATTGAGTATTCAGGTAAAGGAAAGGTAGAGGACAAACTGGGATGTTAACTCTGAAGAAAGACCTTACGAGACTGAGTGACTAATAAAATGGCAGATAAAATGATGTGGTAAAATAGTGAACATGGGGGGAAAATTCTGTGTACACAAGGATGGGCTCTAAGCTGATTTTCCACTCACAAATGAGATCTTTGGGTTCTGATTAATATTTCTATAAAAATCTCAGCACAATGTTCCCTGTTACTCAGAGAAACAAATCAAAATATTTGGAATTGTTAAGAGAACAAGACAGAGAACAAACCAGAGAACATTGTAACACGCCCACCCCAGCATAAATCCATAGTTCTCTGCATATTGAGTGGTTTGTGCAGTTCTTTTCTCCACATCCCAAAAGGTCCTTCCAGTACCTGAAGGGAGCCTGAGAAAAAGAGGGAGAGGGACTTTTACAAGGGCCTGGAGTGAAGGGACAAGGGGGGAACGGCTTCAAACTGACAGAGAGTGGGGTAAGATGGGATATTAGGAAGGAATTCTTCTCTGTGAGGGTGGTGAGGCCCTGGCACAGGTTGTCCAGAGAAGCTGTGGCTGCCCCTGGATCCCTGGAAGTGTCCAAGGCCAGGTTGGACGGGGCTTGGAGCAACCTGGGCTAGTGGAAGGTGTCGCTGCCCATGGCTCCTGTCCCTGTCCCAGCTGGACTTTGATCCTTGTGGGTTCCTTCCACGTCAGGATACTCTGGGATTCTGTGATACTGCAAGGCTGTAAAGGTTTGGGAGATCAACCCAACCAATCAAATTAATAGAAGAAAAGTCTGTTAAATACAAAGGCTGTTAAACAAGGAAACATCCCCCACCACCCACCCTGCAGAAACTCCAAACCACAGATGACTGGACACCGGGAATGCTCGGGGACAGCACACTGACCTTGTTTGTGAGCTCTTCCTTGGCCATCCTCTGCTGGGTGCTGCTGGAAGCCACATCCCCAACTAGATGAGTTGCAAGTTCCCATGAAAATACCATGGAAAAGGGCAGAGTGAGACACTGTGAGTTTTGCCATCACGGTTCAGAGTCGTGAAAAGTTCGGACAGAGCCCGATGACTTCAGGAAGGAAAAATCTTAATCCATACAGCTGGAAAACAGTGTCAAGCCCAGTTAGGCAGTGAAGTAGGTCACCCGTGTGGAAATACCCAACTCCTCTGCAGGGCAGTGCCAGGCTCCGGGGGTTCTGTGGGGAGCTCTGGGACAGCTGCTCATGGCAAAGGTGGATCACGGAGCCGAGGGAGAGGATTAACTCAGAAAGCAAGAAAAAGTAAGAGCGCATGGTGGGAGAAAGGCAACTTCCTTGTAGGTAGAATCATGGAATATCCTGAGTTGGGAGGGACCCCCAAGGGTCATCCAGTCCAAGCCCTGGCCCTGCCCAGGACACCCCAACAATCCCCCCTGTCCCTCAGAGCGTTGTCCAAAGGCTCCTGGAGCTCTGGCAGCCTTGGGGCCGTGCCCACTGCCCTGGGGAGCCTGGTCAGTGCCAACCACCCTCTGGGGGAAGAACCTTGTGCTGAGATCCAACCTGCCCCTGCCCTGGCTCAGCTCCAGCCCTGCCCTGGCTCCTGTCCCTGCTCCCAGCGAGCAGAGGTCGGGGCCTGAGGGAACAGAGACTCCTCTCCAGATTTCCTGACCCTGTCTCCCCTCGTCCAGCACTTCTCAGGAGTGGGACAGCGCACGGGGAAACTGCAGAAAACCCCTGATTTATTTTTGCCTCATTTCCCTTGCACACCCACAATCTCCTGTGTGTCCCACACCTCCCAGCCCAAACCCGGCAGGGCCCCCGTGGTGACTGGGCCTGGAACCGCCCAACTCCTCACCCAGGGAGACACATTTGTAGGACTTTTGCTTCANAAAAAAAGAGGAAATTATACCATTTATTTGTTCCCTGGGTCCTGTCCCTGCTCACACAGGAACTGCCCCTCGGGAGGATTTGCCTCAGGAGGTTTTGGGTAAAAATTAACACCATAAGTTGGGATATTTACTACAATTTATTACACATTGATTTCACTGCCTCGAAAAGCAACAGGAAAAAGACAGCGAAAAGTTCTTTCTTGTGACAATCTAAGCTAGAAATATTTTTGCTGCTGTTTTTTCAGCCTTTTAAACTTGCATTTGTTTTGCAGTTGCTTATAAATGCCCCCAACTAAAATATGACTCTTTCAGAATAAGACCAAATTCTCAATATTCCTTTCCCTGAAAGCAAAACAAAACAAAGCAAAAAAAAAAAAAACCAAAAAACCAAAACAGGGAAGAGTGGGTTTGAAGAAGAAAAGTCATCCTGAGGCAACACCCAGGATAGAAAACTTCTTCCAAGCAGTTAAAGCTTGGCGAACCTGCAAACAATGGAAAAAACAAACAAGGATGAGCTGGATGTTTGCCTCAGCCTGAATGTTCTGGACACACGAAACACAAAAACTCCCCCAAACTATCCCAAAACCCCCAAAATAAGGCTAGAAAGTGTTCTGTTCTTGACGTTTCATGTTGGAAAATCCCTCTGTCCATTCCAGGTATAAAGTACCTCTGGAAATTTGAGCACTGTTTTTTTATTAGTCTCTCCCATGTGTATAATTGGCACTGTGTAATTAGTATTTAATTAATACAGTTCTTCAGCATATGTATTAATTCAGACTTCCATATGTCAAATATGGGATTTACATTTGATATTCATACATCCGCGATGGCCTAGGTGTATCTAACAGAATTATCTGTATCTTACAGAATAAATAGAATAAATAAACAGAGTAGGTAATTACACTGATTTTTAAAATCTATTTTAAAGATGCATCTTGGCTACTTGGAATTTTCTATGTGCTTTTCATTTAGCTTTGTTCTAATTTTTAACTGGAAGACTTCAAACTGACATTCTGCCTGAAATTTGGGTTCAGTTTCACTTACCTGAGGTAACCACTTTAAAAAAACCTCCTCTGTCAACACATCAAAATTCAGTGGAGGTTTGTTGTAAAAAGACTTGCTATGAGGAATAGGTTGGAAAAGGGGGGGGAAAAAAAGGGGTTGAGGCAATTTTTCAGCTTTTGTTTTTCATAACTGAGTTTTATTTAGCAAGGGAGAAACTTTATGTGCTGGGAGCAGGGATGTGATGTGCTCTCTCCTTGTGAGCTCCATGATGTTTGCACGAGGCTGAGCATTCAGAAACCTGATGGCCCCTACAACGCAAAAATCTCAACTTCCTGGAATTATGGTAATTTTATTCTCCAGAAAGGGAAGAATTTATGGGCAATGATCTTACCAGAGAGCAGAGGAGTGGTTTGGTGCAACCAGAGTTTCTTGTGCAGCTGCTGCTGAATGAAAGCGTTCCCATCTCCACAGATTTGCCACCTTCACCCAGGCCATGGTAAAATTTAAAGCTTGAAAGATTTCTTGGGAATGAAAGATTTCTTGGGAAACAATTAAAAATACTATTTATGAAATACCACTTATGCAAACAACACCCCTCATCTTCGATTGTGCTACCAATGCCAGCCAATTGTCCCCAACTTAAACCATTTTCTTCCATACCTCTCATATCACGGAATCATTAAACAGACCTTAAAGATCATTGAATTCCACCTCCTGCAGGGACACCTTCCACTAGCCCAGGTTGCTCCAGGCCCCATCCAACCTGGCCTTGGACACTTCCAGGGATCCAGGGGCAGCCACATCTTCCCTGGGCAACCTGGGCCAGGGCCTCAGCACCCCCGCAGAGAAAGATTTCTTCTTAATATTTAATCTAAACATACTCCCTTTCACTGTGAAGCCATTCTCCCTCGTCCTGTCCCTCCATCCCTTGGAAATAGTCTATCTTTCTTGTAGCCCCTTCAGGTCCTGGAAGGCCACAATCAGGTCACTCCAAAGCTTCTCTTCTCCAGGCTGAACAATCCCAGCTCTCCCAGCCTTTCCTCCCAGCAGAGCTGCTCCATCCCTTGGATCATCTTTGGGCCTCCTCTGGACTTGCTCCCCCCTGCCGAGGGAAAAGCACTAAAAAAGAACAACAAGAAGTTCATCCCAGGGCTGGAGCCCTCTGCTCTGGAACCAGGCTGGGAGAGCTGGGGGTGTTCAGCCTGGAGAAGAGAAGGCTCTGGAGAGACCTGAGAGCCCCTTCCAGGGCCTAAAGGGGCTCCAGGAGAGCTGGAGAGGGGCTTGGGATAAGGGTTTGGAGTGATAGGACAAGGGGGAAAGGCTTTGAACTGACAGAGAGCAGGGTTAGATGGGATATTGGGAAGAAATTCTTGGCTGTGGGGGTAGTGAGGCCCTGGCACAGGTTGCCCAGAGAAGCTGTGGCTGCCCCTGGATCCCTGGAAGTGTCCAAGGCCAGGTTGGATACAACCTGGTTTAGTGGAAGGTGTCCCTGCCCATGGCACGGGGTGGAATTAGATAATCTTTATGGTCCCTTCCAACCCAAACCAGTCTGTGATTCTGTGATTCTACCCCAGATTCTGTCCTTGTGGGGCTGGACCCTTTGCAAGTTTTCTGATTTCCTGAGACCTGAAAGCCATGACTTCTCCAAGCTTGTTTTTCCACTCATCCCAGCAGTCCAGCAGGCAGGTGGCTTAATGTTGGAGTCCCAGCACAAGGGTGGAAGTCACTGACAGGAGGGAAGACAGTCCTGTAGCCTCTTTAAAAAAACAGGGATGGAGAACTGGGAGGTCCAACAGAGTCAAGCAGATGAATTCACCGGAAACCATGATGTGATCCGCTGGACCCACCCATCCCATTACGCCTCCATGGGGAACTGGCATCTGACTTGACCACAGAAATCATTTGTGTCCAGCTCTCTTGGAGCCTCTTGAGGCCCTGGAAAGGGCTCTCAGGTCTCCCCAGAGCCTTCTCTTCTCCAGGCTGAACACCCCCAGCTTTCCCAGCCTGGCTCCAGAGCAGAGCTGCTCCAGCCCTGGGATCAACTTCTTGTTGTTCTTCCTGCACTGGTTTCAGGTCTGTGCCCACATGTGCTTCCCCCACAGCTGCCTGTGGCGCTGTGCCCTCTCCAGAGTTACGGACAGCCTGGGGAACCTGCTCTGGGAATACTTCAGGGATATCCTCCCTGCCTGGCAGCTGAGGTGCTATTTTAGCAGCTCCATTCTGGACCCTGCGGGCCAGGCTGGTCCCGCTGGAATGCAGCTGGGATCTCGAGATAAGGTCAGCCCCGACCTTCCCTGCCTCGCCAGTTCCCTGGAATAGCTCAGGGAGGGGAAATGCAGTGCCCTATAAAGCAGCAGTGCTGGCCCACAGAGCAATTAGCCTACATTGGTGGTGCCACAGAACACACTCCAGGGCCACGGCAGTGGGAACAGGCAGGGAACTGATTCTGGAATACACGGAACAGGAAGGGAGCGCACACACAGCTCATTTGGTTTATGTGCATATTGAACAGAAACAAACCCTCTTTATTCTGGGTTAATTAAGTCTGAGGGCACTGCCCCTCGATTAGACCCTCAGAACAGCTCCTTCTTAACTCCTTGTAATTCTCAGCCCCTTCGACAGACCCACCTTGGGCAGAGATCTTGAATAAAAGAGGTTAGAGAAGTTTGAGAAAACTGGTGGCTGTGTTGAGGATTGATCCTGGGTCATCACTCAATGATTTCTCACTTTGGTAAAAGCTGAACTGTTACAGAAGTTCTACCTAAATTCGAGGAAGAACTTTGCTGTGCAGTGACCCAGCACTGAACAGGTTGCCCACAGAGGGTGTGGAGTCTCCTCACTGGAGATATTCCAGAGCTGCCTGGACACAACCCTGTGCCATGTGCTCTGGGATGGCCCTGCTGGAGCAGGGAGGTGGGACCAGATGACCCACTGTGGTCCCTGCCAACCTGGCCCATTCTGGGATTCTGTTAATGCTCCTCTTTGGTTGGACACCAAGCCAAGCTGCCCCCATGTAACCCGAGCTAAGTCCCAGTTCACAGGGCACAATGTCATCCTAATATCCCCTCTGCCCCTACTCTCTGTCAGTGTGAACCCGTTCCCCCTTGTCCTGCCACTCCAGACCCTTTTAAAAAATCCATCTCCATCTTTCTTGTGTATTGGACTTTGAGGGGACAGAGGATCTGGAAGGAAAAAGGGACAGACAACCAAGCATTCCTGCTTCTACTGCTGGTAGAATGATTTTTTTAGTGTGGCGAAGCACCGTAAGTGACAATTTTAGAGCAATTTAATTTAAAACTCATCACAATTTCTTTTCCTTATCTAGCAGGAGGTTGGCCATGTAGGCACTCAGTAGCACACACCCTGGAGAACCTTCTTGAATGGATTTGTGAAGTCAGAATACTGCAAATATCATGCGTTGGAACTTCCTAAACAACATCCCTCTGGAAGCAGCACAAGGAGCTTTCTCCAGACAGCAGGAACAAAGTTTTCCCTTTAGCCAGCAAGGACACACGTCCTGCTGCCCAACGGAGAAGCTTCAAAGGAAGGGGCCAATGAAGGACCTGATTTTAATGGGATTGAAGACAGCCTTTGACTGTTCCAGGAATTCCTACAGAGAAGCAAAATCCATGGATTGAACGTGTGTAGGTGGATCCAACTATGTTACAATCAGCAGAACCAAGTGAAATTTTTCGGAGACACTGATGGTCCTGGTCCTTCTGGATGTGAGGGAACCTTGGTGATTAAATCAACATAATGTCTTTTTCATCTTTTCAAACCCAGGGAAACCAGACTCCTCTAGAAGCTGGAAATTGAGAATGCAGAGAAATTCCCAGATGGGAAACACTTGACATTGTAGCATTTGATCTGCAAAAGTTTTAAAGAACCACAATTCTTCAGGACGTCTCATTTTAACAGAAGACTGTTCTGCGCTCCTGCAAATGGATTTATCATGGAAAGTGGTCTCAGGAGTGATTTCTGGGATACAACTTCCAAGTTTATGTTTCCCATAGGGTAAGTAACAGCCTCTTTCCCAGAGGTGTCTTCCCCAGAAAACTCCAGGGGTTTGGGAAAGGACTTCTCACAGAATCCCAGGATCATTATGCGGGAAAAGACCTCCAAGGTCATCAAGTCCAACCTTTGACCCATCCCCACCTTGTTCCCAAGCCCAGAGCACTGTTGAACTTCCTTGGACATTTCCAGGGATGGGAACTCCACCACCTCCCTAGGCAGCCTCTTCCAATGCCTGACCACCCTTTCCATGAAGAAATTCCTCCTGATGTCCAGAAATTCCTGACCGATGTTTTAAACCGGATGAGGAACTTTTCATACTTAGGGGCGTGATCTTCAACCCGAATGAGGAATGCATGACCACCATTCCACAGAGAATCGGATGAAACTCAGGGATACACACACCTTTTTTTTTTTTTTGGAGCAAGCGATGGCAGCAATTCCAGGACCTTCTGGTCCAGGGCTGTGCCAGCCTACACAGCAGGCATCCCTGGCTGTCAATCCAAACCTTCTACTATGGAAGCTGGCTCTGAGGATGACTCAAAAGCCAATCTATCTCCATTGGAACAGGTTACCTTGGCAACTCCCCCGGCCTAAAAAGAGATGGACCACATTAGATACTCAGCAGCACCTTTTTGACAGGAGAAACACAAGCTGCTCGCTCCAGATGATGGTCGGATTTGGAATGAAGGCTGTCTGAGAGCTGCTGTGGCGTGTGCGTGATGTAACCCATGGAGAAGAACTTCTTGGGGGGCTTAACTTCAGACTGTGGCCCAGCTCCAAAGGAACTGAGCTCTGTGGTGGCTTTGCCTGAGAAACACAACAGCACATCATCACCTCCTCTCTGTGTTATGAGGAAATGCTTCCTGAAGATCCTTTAAGCTGGATCCACTCTTGCAGTGGATGTGCCGGATACTGAGGGTTGTTTGAATTGCTGTGGGTACAACACGTCCTCTGGACTGAAATACCTATTCAAAGGACAAATACTAAGCCCTGGAAAAGTCAGAGTGTCCATGACTGGGTGAAGGAAGCTGGAGTTCAGGCAGAAATGCACACATTCCAAAGAAAAACTGTGCGGCTACGAGGGCTTTTAGAGTTTGGATTATGGAATAAAGCCTTCCAGAACGTACAGTGAAGAGGAAAATGGACTCCCCTAGTCAATGTGGGAAGGCTGAGAAAGGAAAAACTGGGATATATTATCCGTAATCATATTCCACTATTATAGAATCATGGAATGATGCAGGTGGGAAGGGACCTTAAAGATCATCTCATTCCACCACCTGCTATGGGCAGGGACACCTTCCACTAGCCCAGGTTGCTCCAAGCCCTGTCCAACCTGGCCTTGGACACTTCCAGGGATCCAGAGGCAGCCACAGCTCCTCTGGGCAACCTGGGCCAGGGCCTCCCCACCCTCACAGGGAAGGATTTTTTCCCTATACCTAAATTTCTCCTCTTTCAGTCTGAACCCTTTCCCCCTTGTCCTGTCACTGCAGTTCCTGAAGAACAGTCCCTCTCCAGTTTCCCTGTAGCCCCTTCAGACACTGGAAGTTGCAGTGAGGTCTCCACACAACCTTTTCTCTTCTCCAGGCGGAACCCCCCAACTCTGTCAGCCTGTCAGTAAACATGTGGGTGAAACACCAAAACGACTATTTGTCGTTTGAAGCAGGAAGAGGAGGCCACAGGCTGGTAAGATCCTGAGCAGCTTCCACGAACTTGGGAAGTTCTCAGCGTTTTAATTAGGAAAATACCTTCACCCCCAAAATGGTTTGACTGATAAATTGTGTGCTCAGAAGGCCACAAAAGTTACTATTGATGTCACTGTACTGCTTTAATTAGTGTTTTGTTGTTTCTTTTCCACCTGTTCCATTTCTCCAGACTGCTGTGTATTATTTTCTCATTTTTCCATACTATACTCTTCCCTCATTTTTAATGTCCTTCGTTTCTTATTTTTTCTCATTTTTTTCCCTAATTATTATTGTTCTTTTTGGCCCAGAATGTTCTGTTTTCTGAGGGGTGCTCTCTAAGGAAGAGAAACCAAGTATTCCTTAAGAGCCCGTCTCCTAATTCATAAAGAATATACACAAACTCCTATTTTCCAGTACTGTAAACCTACTCCAGGTGGTTTGTGATGAAGAGTTAAATAAAATTACTCTCAGTCTTTTATGAGTTGACAGTCCCTCGCTTTCTAAAGAAAATTTAAAAAAATTAAGATTTGATAAGTCATTACGGTGAATAAAGTGGAAGAAACCAGCAGGAACGTGGATCCCTTTGGTCCAGATCACAAACTATTCCTCACTCTCCGTCCTCAATGCCTGTTCTCTCAGCTGCTTCTCTCCAAGGTGGATCCCTCAGAAGTTCATCTCTCTTGCTCCACGTTTATTTTTGGCTGTTGTGGGGAGTTCACAGCCAAGCCAGTGACAGAGTCCCGTCATCTCCTGCCCCTCACTCCCACCCCTCACCTCTGCAATGCCAACTTCTTGGTTTCTCCAGCACAGACATTTATGGGATGTGTTACACAACGGATCAGGAAGCCGACCTGGTTTTAAAATCAAAACAAAACTGGATGGAGCAGGATTCTGGCCGAGTCCCAGCTTGGAAGTCCTTCACTTCCCAAGTGCTGGACACAACCTTTACCCATATTTCCAGCACACAGGAGGATTCCCAGCTCCCAGTGCTCTGTCCTGGTCCCACCCAGTGGGCTGGGTTTCCAGGTGAGGCAGGAGAGTCCTAGTCTGGAAGATCCCTAATCCTAGCCCTAACCCTGCTTGCAGCAGAGAACACAAGTGCATCCTGACACCAGCTCTTATTCCAGATCCTGTGGCTGGAGCAGGTTCCTGGTGGAACTGCAGTTCCCAGTGACCTCATCCCTCAATTTTAATCAATCCCTTGAGCTGTTGAGGACCGAAACAGAAAATGTTGTAAACAATCTGTAACGTGTAAAGAGAATTCCAGAATCCCTGAGGCTGGAAAAGCCCTCCCAGCCCATGGATCCACCCTGTGCCCCATGCCCACCTTGTCCCCAGCCCAGAGCACTGAGTGCCACGGCCAGGCCTTCCTTGGGCACCTCCAGGGCTGGGCACTCCAAACCTCCCTGGGCAGCCCCTGCCAAGGCCTGACCACCCTTTCCATGAGGAAATTCCTGCTGATGTCCAACCTGAACCTTCCCTGAGTTTTCAATGAAGAGGATACTCAGGAGAACACTGTTGTACAAGAGAAGAACCATGCACGTTATTCATTATTGAAACAGTATTAACAAGCCAACAATATCTCGTTGGTTGTGCTGGAAAATAAAATTTAAAAAAATAAGCCATCACCTTTTAAACGACATTTTGTCTCTGCCCAGGTTGCCAGAGCTTGGGTATAGCCAACAAAATAAAAGTAGAGGATGACTGAGCAAATGCACAGACTCCTGAAAACTGTAATATTTTCAAGTGTTAGCCAAAAAAAAAAAAATATCCCACAAAACCCCCCCAAACTCAAACCCCAAGAAGTTACAGTCTTACAGTAAACAGTGTAACAACTTTCTCTGAGCTCTGTAGTTACCTACGTTGACCAACAGAGCAATTACTGTGTCACTGCAAGACACCATTCACCCAGGCTGGCAAAGAGATTTTACAGGGGTTTACAAAATCCTCTCGGGGATGGACCTCCTGCCCCTGAGAGAGGAACTGTCCCTCCTAACTGAGGAGCTGGGCAGAGGTTATGCAGGACAGCTGGTGCTTTTCGGAATGTTCCTGTACAATATTCAGTGTGTGCAGGTGCCCTGGGCCAAAATCCAACAGTTGGGAGCCCCCAGGTAGCAGCAGGTGATGCCATGGGCCTTTGCCATCCTGGAATCATCAAGGTTGGAAGAGACCTTCAAGATGATCCAGTCCCACCCTCACCCAGCACCACCACAACCACCCCTAATCCATGTCCCCAAGGGCCACATCCAGACACCTCTGGGACACTCCCAGACACAGGGACTCCACCACCTCCTGGGACACTTATTCCAAGGCCTGGCCACTTCTGCACAGAAAAATTGTTTCTAATCTCTGATCTGAACCTGCCCTGGGGCAGTTGGAGGCCATTTGCTCTCCTCCTTTCCCTTGGGCCATGGCAGCAGAGCCCGACCCCCCCTCCCTGCCCCCTCCTGTCAGGGAGTTGCAGAGAGCAATGAGGTTCCCCCTGAGCCTCCTCTTCTCCAGATAAACCCCTCCAGCTCCCTCAGGTGTCGGACAAGAACCACGTTCTGGTCATACTTGAAGGCACAGAGAAAAGTGTCAAAAGCAGCCCTAACTGACCTCAAATCTTTCCAGGGCTGAGGGGAACAAGAAAGGACCACTTAACTCACAGTGCTCCCAGACATCTCCCAAGGCTATAAGTGCAATTTCATGGGTGATTTCATCTCACCTGACACCGTGCTGTGACCCATGGGGTGGTCCCACGATTCCTCTGCCATGTTCCTTCTGTCCCCTGGGCATCCGTATCCCTGGAGAGGGCCTTTTCGCAACGACTTGGAGCAACAGGACAAAGGGGAATGGCCTTAAACTGAGACTAGGGTTAGAGTGGATATTGGGAAGGAGTTCTCGGCTGTGAGGGTGGGGAGGCCCTGGCACAGGTTGCCCAGAAAAGCTGTGGCTGCCCCTGGATCCCTGGAAGTGTCCAAGGCCAGGTTGGACGGGGCTTGGAGCAACCTGGTTTAGTGGAAGGTGTCCCTGCCCATGGCAGGGGTTGGCACTTTAATATCCCTTCCAACCCAAACTGTCCTGTGATTCCATGATCACAGTGTTTAAGTAAAAGTCTCAATGCTTCAATTATTTGGGGCACTTTGGCTGTGGCACCCGTCCCCCGATCCTTGGCTGCTTATTTCTACCTTTTAAGCTGAGATTAAAAAAATATTAAAACAGGGAGAAAAAGCAAATGGAACAAGTAACATGTCCTAATTTCTCCAAGGAGGCTGGCTGTGAACTGAAATGACTAGATTAAAGTATCACACGTTAGAATTAAAGTATTAGATAAAGGCCATACTCTACTTTTTGATCTTTGTGGGCATTCCAGAAAAAAAAAAAAAAAAAAATTAAAAAAACCCTGTCACAGATTTAGGCTGGTGGCGCCGACCTGGAATTCCGAGGGAAGGGAGCCTTCCCTCAGGAGCTCGAGGTTTCCACACCGGGCTAATTTTTTAGTGCATTTTTTTCTGAATACATTTATATTCTGAAGGGGATGAGGAAGATCCCTGGACACAATTCCTAGGGGAAAGGAGCCTTCCTTCGTCAGCTCCAGGCTCCCAAACCCAACATGTTTTTGGGGAAATACATTTATTTTCTGAGAGGGATGAGAAAGACCCCTGGTTAGAATTCCGAGGGGAGAGGAGCCTTCCCTCAGGAGGGAAAGGAGCCTGTCCTCAGCAGCCCACAGCTCCCACACCGGGAAACTTCTAGTGCATTTTTTTAATTTTTTTTTTTTTTTTTCCCATGGTGAATATATTGATTTTCTGAGAGGGAGGATTAAGACCCCTGGATGCAATTCCGAGGGGAAGGGAGCCTGTCCTCAGCAGCCCGAGGCTCCCACACCAGGCTAATTTTAGTGCATTTTCAAACTCCTTTCCTGAGGGGCAGGAGAAGGACCCCCGGACACAATTCCAGGAGGAAAGCAGCTTTTCCTCAGCAGCTCGAGGCTCTCGAACCCATGTTTTGGGAGGGATACATTTATTTCCTGAGAGGGATGAGAAAGACCCCTGGATGCAATTCCGAAGGGAAAGGAGCCTGTCCTCAGCAGCCCGAGGCTCCCCCACCGGGAAACTTCTAGTGCATTTTTTAAATCGTTTTTTTTGGGGGAGGAATATGTTGATTTTCTGAGGGGCAGGAGAAAGACCCCTGGATGCAATTCCAAGGGGAGAGGAGTCCTCCCTCAGGAAAGAAAGGAGCCTGTCCTCAGCAGCCCGAGGCTCCCGCACCGGGCTAATTTTAGCGCATTTTTAAACTCCTTTTCTGAGGGGGAGGAGAAAAACCCCCTGGACGCAATTCCGAGAGGAAAGGCGCCTTCCCTCCGGAACTCGAGGCTCCCACGGCGGGCTCCTCTTATTGCATTTTTTTTAACAGGTTTTTGGGGAACACGCCGGTTTTCGGAGGGGCCGAGCCCGGCCGCTCCCTCCCCTCACGCCGGGCGGGCGGGAATCCGCGGCGGGCTCGGCCTCGCCTCAAGCGGCCGCCGCGGCTCCGGCGCCCCCTGCGGGNCGAGCAGCGCCCGCCCTTCCCTCCCCACGTCAGCGCCGTCTCCCGCCCGGCCGCGGGTGATTGACAGTTGCCATGGCAACAGGCTCGCCCCGCCGCCATTTTGTCAGTTGGGGTTTTTTTTTTTTT
>VZRE01012478.1:24868-60608 GCA_013396775.1 Cephalopterus ornatus
TTTTTTTGTGTTTCTTGGCTTCAAACACGTTTCATTCAAAATCCTGTTTCCCTGTATGTGTTCAAATCATAATTTGTGCTTCTGTGAACTCCATAACTTGGTGATAACTCCTCCTTTACTTTGCCGGTGGGCCCATTGCTGAGGATCCAGTTGGAGAGGGAATAATTTTGTGTCCATGATACCAGTTTGCTGCTAAAACTCAAGGAAGAGGTAAAAAGAGGAGAGAAATACAGTCAGGGAGGGAAGGGAATGTGGTGATTCCTCACCTCTGCATTTGCCTGGACACTGAATTTCCTCACACCAAACACTCTGTTTAGTCTGTCCAGTTGTAATTCAGCTTTTTACCTCATAAATCTATACCCATACATATTCTTGGTGTTAAATATTTTTAACAGGACTTATAATGAAACACATAAAGGGTACGTGTGTGATTATGACAGTCCAGTTTCCAATACACACTTTGAAAATCTGAGTGATGCTGGAAGCACAGTAACTTTCCTGGTTTATGTCTCGTTCTGGCTTCTTTGTTGTTATTCCTTCCAACTTGGGGATAATTCGGCATTAATTTAATGGTGTGACAGCGTCAGTGTTTGAAATATATTGATTTCTTTGTTCACTTGACAAGAGGTGATTGTTGCATGAAGATCTTGGTAGTTTTCCTTTCTATAGAAGTTCCTCATAAATGCTACAAATACCAGCGGAATGTTGTAGAATAACAGCTTAATGCACATTTTTCACCGTGGTCAGATGTTCCTAAGTTGGAACTCTGTGCTCTTGTCGAGGTGACTTTCCTACCAATGTCACTGGCTGCCTTCAGAAACTGAGGTTTTATGGCAGGCCCTGAGCAGGAAAATTAACATTTCTGTAAATACTGAGTGTGTGACTGCACGTGTGGATTTTGGTCTTTCCAGTAAAGTCAGATTTTTTATAGGTCACAGGGTGGTTTGGGTTGGAAGGGACATTAAAGATCATCCAGTGCCACCCCCTGCCATGGGCAGGGACACCTTCCACTAGCCCAGGTTGCTCCAAGCTCTGTCCAGCCTGGCCTTGGACACTTGCAGGGATCCAGGGGCAGCCACAGCTTCTCTGGGCAACCTGGGCCAGGGCCTCAGCACCCTCACTGAGAAACATTTCTTCCTAATATTTAATCTAAACATACTCCCTTTCACTGTGAAGCCATTCCCCCTTGTCCTGTCCCTCCAGCCCTTGGAAATAGTCTCTTCATCTTTCCTGGAGCTCCTTCAGGCCCTGGAAGGCCACACTCAGGTCCCCCCAAAGCTTCTCTTCTCCAGGCTGAACAATCCCAGCTCTCCCAGCCTTTCCTCCCAGCAGAGCTGCTCCATCCTCTTGGTGCCTCCTCTGGACTCTCTCCAGCAGCTCCATGTCCTCCCTGTGCTGTTCCCAGGGCTGGAGCAGCTCTGCAGGGGGGTCTCCCCTGAGGGGGCAGAGAGGCACAATCCCCCCCTGCCCTGCTGCCCACGCTGGGGCTCAGCCCAGGGCACAGGGGGTTCTGGGCTCTGAACCCTCAGCCCCATTCCCCTCCCCAGGGCTGCTCTCCATCCATCTCCTCCCAGCCTGGCTTTGTGCTCGGGATTGCAGAACCTTGCACTTGGCCTTGTTGAACTTCGGGAGGTTTGCACATTCCCACCTCTCCAACCTGTCCAGGTCCCTCTGGATGCCCCATCCCTCCCCTCCGGCGTGTGACTGCCCCACACAACTCAGTGTCATTGTCACACTTGCTGAGGGGCCCTCGATGCCACTGTCCCTGTCTAAGTTGTTCAACTTTTGCTAAGTCAAGCTCTGTTCTAAGGCTACAAACTTAAACTGCTCTTTGTCCCAAATGTGTAGTAGATGCAGTGCTGGGGTAGTAGGAACTACCCAGTTACTACCCAGTTACTACAGCTTTGTTTCGAGTGGCCCTCATAGCTCCTCAAACTTCTTGAGATGGTTTATTACGTATAATGAGCTTAGTATATATTTACTGATCATAAAGCTTAATTGTAAAGCCTCATTTCCAAGTGAATTGGTGTCTCATGTGAACTATCTCTACCAGAGATGGTGTCATAAATGAGTCAGGTGCGTTGAAGCTGAGTGGAAAGAGTGGAAGATGCTGTGTTACATAGGTAAAGTTTTTGTGAGGACATGGGTAAGAATTCCAGTGGAAAGAGTGGAAGATGCTGTGTTACACAGGTGAAGTTTTTATAAGGACATGGGTAAGAATTCGTTGGCTTTGGTGGTTGTACAACTCAGGGACCTTTGCTGCGGTCTGATTTCCGTGTTGGGTTGTTCAACGTGAAGTAAGTATTATTTCTTTCTCTGTTCAATCAGATTTCGTGACTTGGAGATGCCTGTCCATTCCTGAGGTGCTCCCCTGCAGCGCTCCCGGTGCAGCCCTGGGGAAATCCACATGTGTTTGTGGCTTGGCAAGAGTTGGACTCGATGATCCTGGTGGATCCCTTCCAACTCAGCGTATTCTGTGATCCTGGAATAAAAAGGGGTGGGAGTTACTGCAGTCTGATAGTTTGCTGTCCAAAAGCTTCGTGGTAGAAGGTCCAAACCCGAATAATCTGGAAGTGTGAATGGAAACCATTTATCTGATCCGGGGGGGTTGGTCCCCTGTCCTTGTAGGATTGGGTTGGGGATGTTTTCACCTGTATTTTACCCAGCACGTGGCCGTGGCTGCACAGTGTCCGCGTGAGCCTTCTTTGGGTCTTCTGACCCACCAAAACATTCATTTCCACATCCCTGGGGACTTAAGTTAACCAGAGGCATGTTCATATTTTAAAACTTCATGAGCTTAGTGCTGAAACCTTGGGAAGTGCAGTTGCAGAGGTGGAAGCAGCTGGAGCTCGGGTCCTTCCCTGCCCTGGTGGGTGCTGACAGCTCTGACTCCTCTGCTTGTCATCCTGAAACAGAGACCACTTTGCTTCGTGTGATGAGGACTAGAAACTTGTCTAATGTTTACCCGTTAATGAACCATTAGAAAGGGACATAAATTTCGAAATGTGGATTTGAAAGTAATATCTAGTACCCCTTCACTTAATTCGATTGCTGGCACACAATCTCAGTAAACCAAAAAGCCCCTTTTGCTAAAATATTCTCATTTAATTTGTTGCAGAAGCTAATAAAGCAAGGAAAACCAGTTGGCCAAGTTATGATGTTATGAAGTTCTCTCTTTTGAAGTCTAGTTTAAAAAAAAAATACTTTTTTCTCTTCTTTATAATCCAAAGAAATAGTTGTGTAACTATTGTATAATAGTTGTGTTACCCTTGCATAAAGCAGGTGTTTAATTCTGGTTTTCTGCTGGATATTCTTAACCAGCATCCAGTTATTTCAAGGAAGGAGAAAACAAGTTCTGCCTCTAGATCTGGAAATCACCCTCTCCTGCAGAATGTTGCCAAAGACTTCACCAAAAAGCCACGTTAATTGAAGGGATGCATTTTAAAATATTTCAGTTTAACGTTGTAACGAAGTGGAACACGAATGATGTGGTGCCACCCATTGAGCTCAGTGTTTGTGTGTGAGGGGAGGAATGTCCATATGTGACAAAGTGACATTTTTCCCGGGTCTCCCGAAGCTCTGCCAGCTCCTGCACGTGGTTCCTGGTGTTGGGAAGGCTGGGAGATGAGCAGTGACCTCTGAGCTGTGCCTGTGCTTGGTGTGTGCACAAGAGTGTGGGGCTCTGAGTTCACAGCAGGAAAAAAATCATCTCAGGGAGCTTTTAAATGCTAATTAAAAAAAATCTGAAGGTAAAGGAAAGACCAGATTGGAGCAGTTCATACCGTGCCATGTTTTCCTGGTACTGAGGAGTTCGTGGGAGATTTGCATTCTGAAGGGTTTGTTGCGGTTGGTTTTTCCTCCCCTCACTTTTTCATTCCCCCCCTTGCTGTCCATCATAATAGCTTTTAGTTCTAAATAAATAAATATATAGGTATGTATTTTAATCATGTTCAGATTGAGATCAGAGACTTCTTTTGTGTGTGTGACAGAGATTTCCTCAGCCTTAGTTTGTATTTGCTGTCCTTTAATGTGTGTTTCCAAAGTCTATTACGAGTTATTTGACCTTCCTTATGTCATTCCTCATTTTTTATATCTTTATCACTTCTATTTCTACCTTAAAAGTACAATTCTAGGCCTTCATAGCTAAAAACCAGTATTTGGAGTCCTGTACTTCCTACCTCATTTTGTTGCCATGTGAGAATATGTGATTATTTCTGTTCGAGTATGGGAAGGGGAGTTTAGTGTTTAGACTTCCAGATTTGAAGAAGAAAAATATTAGTGATACAGGATTCTTTATATGATTTGCTTTCATTTTCTTCCTCTGGCCTGCTACTGCTTGAAAAACCGAATGTTAATTTTCATCTTGGTGTGTTTTTTTGTTTTTTGTTTGCATAAAACAAAAGAGTCTGAGCTCTGTGGTTTGAGGTGAGGCTGGAGCTCAAGGTATGTTTTTAGCAATCACACAGAGGGCCCAGAATGCAATTTTTAAGGTATGTATTAGTCATCATGTGTGTTCTGAAACCTCTGAACTCCCAACTTGACAGTGCCAAACACCTAAACTTTGTGTGTGCATTTGGCTTATATTCCAGAGGTTGTAAACATTTCAGTCTGTGGACTTACATTTGACTTTATTGGTTATTTCCATTAAAACTCTCAAACTAGAGCACTCAAACACTGGCAAAAATGAGAAAATTCTCTCTTGCTTTTGGTGGTCTGAACTGCTTTTCATCACGGAGTAAAGATATATATATATTATATATATATATATATGTATTTAGGTAGAAGTTAGTAAGTGCTCACTGTCCAAGCGCAACCCCTGCACTTGCTGTTGGGTTTTGTAACTTTTCATGTCACATTTCAGTACCTGAATCAAGTAAATTCTGAGAGATTTTTCCAGCTTCTTGTGCAAGAATGAAGTTTTTCAGTGATTGGGATTCAGTGGAGGGAAAAACCCCTCCACCGAAACTTTCTGAAGCTCCTTGTCAGCCTGACCTTCGGCACTGAGTTTTTTGGGATGGGGAGAGGGGATTCAGGGATTTTAGGCCTTTTGTAGAGCTTCGTGTTGCTTTCCATGCACGCAGCAGTTCGTTCCCATGGGATAAAGAACTCCCTCAACAAGGGGAGTGAAAGGGAGAAGGTGGAAGTGAGAGCCTAAAGTCAGCGGGCGGAGCCCAGGGGAAGGGTTTCGGTGTCTGAGGCCTTAAGAGCAGGATGCTCCTTGGATTTGCAGTCTCATTTGCCTGGATTTTATATTCCCAGTGCTTTGTAACTTGGAGAAGCAGGCTCTTAACGTTGGGGAGTGACTCAGCATATCCACACAGAGGTCTGCTCAAGGAACTTAGGATTTGGTTGGAAATTTGGGGGAGTTGGAGCTCGAACTCGTTTTTCCTGAAGGGAATTTGGAAAATTAAAATTTTTTTTTTTTTTTTTTTTAAGGCAGTCTCTTTCCCCGCTTGATCTGCAGACCTCAGTTTTGGGAAAAGCGATGGAATATTTTGGTAAATAGTATCATTTATGGCATGGCTGGTGTTTGCTGTGGAGCTTTGTTTTCTGTGTGCTCTCCTCCTGCTGCACATGATAAGCATCTGTGCAGTGAATAAAACACCATTTGACTCTGGAAGTAAAGATTGTGCTGCAGAATATCTGAAAGAGGCAGAATTTGTGTGTCAGGCCTGCCTTAAACATTTCTTAGGCTCTGATTTGATGACATTAATGTCATTTCTTTCATATGGAAGGGGAAAGACGAGTTTATGGGATTTGCCCAGTTTGTATGATCGAAACAGGGAACCATGGGTTTGGGTTGGAAGGGACCTTAAAGATCATCCCATTCCAGTCCCTGCCCTGGGCAGAGACACCTTCCACTAGCCCAGGTTGCTCCAGGCTCTGTCCAACCTGGCCTTGGACACTTCCAGGGATCCAGGGGCAGCCACAACTCCATCCTGTTACTCCAGAAGCTCCAACCTTTCCCACGTGCTCTGGCAGAGTGGATAGTTTGGGGAACAGTGGGACCTGTGCAAGTGTCACCAGGTGTGTAAGCCACCCTTCTTTATTCTTGAGTTTAGTTGGGTTTTTTGAGGGAAAATTGGTTCAATATCTTCAATGTTGACTCCTCTACAATAACACGTTCCCAGTTTCTGCTGATCAAACTTGTCACAGTCCTGGGACACCATGAGGAGTGGTGGCAGTGGAGGGAGCAAAGTGACAGGAGCTGATGGGTAAAGATTGAAACTCTCGGCCTTCTGCTGCTCCACCCTCTTAAATCTGGGGGGAATTGGAGAAGACTTCATTCATTATCTGGTTTTCACCCAGATCAGTTCTGCCTTGCAGGGTGAGATAAGACCCTGGGCTGGGACATAACCTCGGTGCTCAGAGGGTGCTGAAGGGCAGCGCAGCAAGAACAGCATACTCAGAGCAAAACACAAGCAACATGGATTTTTCTCTCCCTTTTCCTTCCACCCTAAACCGTTTTCTCCTTCCACCCACCACACCTGTGCTTTCCTGGGGCTGGTGACAATCACCTTGCTCTCCCCAAAGCCACGCACGTGCCAAATTTGAAATAATGGGTAAAGGAGAAGCAAAAAGGTGAAAACCGACAATGGTTTTCATGTTTCATCTCTGAGGGGTGTGGGCCAGTATTTAACCTGCTGAAGTTCTGCGGCTGTTACAGGCACTGACAAACTGAGGGGAAGTTCTTGCAGAAGGTGTGGAGTCACAGAGGAATTTGAGGGGAATTGTTGGAAGAGGCCAAGTGTGGAACAAGGAGTTGTTTGAAGGCAGGACCCCCTGAGCAGCTCCCCTGTTCCCACTCCTGGTTGTTCCCACCTGCTCCGTGTTGGCACAGCTGTTTGTCAGCCCAACCAGTGAATCAGACTTAGAAACAGAGTTGGCTGAAATACATAATTTTATATTTTTAACACTGGGGTGTGTGTGGGGGAGGAGAATCAGGTTACTCTTGAGCCAGCTCCGTTCCCAGCCCCAGCACAGTGTGACAAGATAATGGAATGGGCTGTGTGGGTGGACAGGAACAGGGTGCCTGGAAGAGGCAGGGGTTGGTTCCCTGGCTCTGATAGCACTGTTACTTGATGGAGAACATCATCCCCAGGAATTTCTGCCACCCCTCCTGTAGTAAATCACTCCTCTGTCAGTCTCTCTCCCCCTCCTCTCTCCGACTTTCCCTGCTATCTCCAACTTCCAGGCTCGCTCCCTCGGCGTTCCAGCTCCGGAGCTGCCCTGTGCACACTCAGCATGTGCTGCCTCGGCCTCAGCTTGGGAACAAGTTCTGTCTCCAGCTCTCCTGCTCGTCCTGGTGCATCTTTCCTTGCTCTCTTTTCCCTTGAGCTCTTCCTCTTGTTCTTCCTCACCTTTTTTACAATTTTCCAACTCCTGCTCCTGCCCTTTCTCTGCCAGGTTCTTTCCAGCTCTCGCTCTTCCTGTTATTGTCATTTGCAGTTCCGTCCCGCTTTCTCTTCCCTCACAGGAAGAAAAAATCCCACATTTTAAAGACTAAAACCTCTTAAGAAACCCCCAAATTTTTAATTTTCTAAGTTAAATTGGTGTGTTCACCCCAGACATTACCACAAACCAATACAACACACAGATTTCTTCTTTGTCTCATTCCCTTTTGAATTTTTACTGGAATTCTGTGTTGTGCCATAAGATGTGCTCACACAAAATATGTGGTTTATCCTTTTTGGATTAACTGAAAGATGAATTGAAGTTTCCAGAGTTAGTGTTCTAATAAAAGGTGTTTTCAGGTGTCTGTGTACTTGCTGTACCAGATGTTAAATTGTGGAGTGAAGACGCTTTGTTTTCTTGTTCCTGCTCTACAAAGGAGAAACAAAAATTGTTTCTCTTTCACACAACCACCCGCTGGACCAGTTATGCCCAAAACCAAGCCACCAACTCTTTTGGAAATTCCATCTTTGCTTGTCCTCTTAAATGACCAATTTTGCTTCCATGTATTCAGATACTCAGCATTTTTGTTCACATTATTTAAATGTTGTTGATAACTTATTATCTCTTAGTTGGGAAAGCAGACAGGAGTACTGATTCCTTAATATCTGAATCCATCCATATTTTAATAATCCAAAGTGACTTCAGATAAAAATGTGGAAGATTGGACAGTTTTTAGGAGTAGCTGAGGTTCCTTAGTCAGAAAATTCTTCAGCTGCTTTGATGTTTGGTGCTTGTCCTTCCCTCTCCCACCCCCTTCTTCTTCTCTTTTCCCTGAGTTGCTTTGGGTTGACAATTCCTGAAATATTTTGAACAAAAACCTCTCCGGGCAAAAAAAAAAAAAAGAGGGAGAGCAGGCCTTGGCTGTTGGACCAGAGAAGCCCAGAATCATTTGTAAAATGGTTGGAAAAGATCTCTGGGATCGTGGAGTCCCCCCAGCTGGAAAAGTGGCTTTGTTTTGGAGTCTTTCCCATCCATCCCAAGATATTCTTGGGAGCGTGCAAGGTTTTCTTGCCTTTTTGTTTCCTGGATACCTCGGACACGGTGATCCTGAGTGCTCTTTGGAGGGTTGGAAGGTCAGGATTTAAAAGCCTTTATTTTTTTTTTTCTTCTTTTTAATTTGTCCTCATTTCCTTCCTGCAACCTGCTTTATTATTATCATTTTAGGAAGTCTTATAAAGAAAAAAAAAAAGCCACAGGAAGCCAAACTGCTCAGAACCTTCTCAACTTCTGATTCTGGCAGAGATACTGTTAAATAATCAGAAAACTGCATGGTCTTACCATGACCTAAATTACTTTAATGGATAATTTTATCAAAGTTTTAGTCCACTTCTTGAACAAATGACAAATAACTGAGAGAGAGCATTGAATTGATCAGTGGAAACCCAGGATTCAGATGCAGGAATTAGAGAAGTTACACATCAACCGTCCCAAAGGTTCAACTTTTTCTATTTGGCCTCCTAAAAGTCGAGTTGGACCAAATTAACCCATTATAGAGACTTTTCCCGGGCTTTTATCTTGCTCAAGAGGTGTCTTTTAGACTTTTGCCTTATGACTGCCGGCAGGGAATATTCAAAAGTGAATTCCACACTTTTCCAAAGTGACTGTGCTCAAAATGGGATTCAAACCAATGTTATCCCAAATTTACAGACTAATCCTGAACTGCACATTCAAACCTGCATCGAGTTTCCTCGTGGCAGGGGAGCTGCAGCCTCCTGTTAGATTCTCGGAGCTCAGCAAGTCCTTGTTTTCCATATTAATAATCAAGAAATAATCAGGTTTTAAGGGTGATTGGCAATCTGTTCTGCTGGATGGAAATGCCCTGGTTTCTTGGTCTTCGAAGGCTTATAAACGATTAGTTCTTTTGCGAGTTGTTCCTTGGATGGATGGAGGCTCGATGAGGAATTCCTGGATGAAATTCTGACGGAGTCCTGTGGAAGGTCCTTGAGATTATGACGAGTATGTTCTGGGTGTGTATTTTTTATCTTGTAGCCTAAAGCCCAGTGATTTTCTCTGGGATAACAAAGTGTTTTGGAGTCTCCGGTGAGCTCCCAGTAACTGTGTTTTGTGGTGGCACAGAAATCTCTGTTCAGTGTGATAATAAACGTGCCCAGTAAAGCTTTCCCTGGTTGATCTGCACCCGCTGTCTGTCCCATCTTCTCTCCCTGCCTGTGCTTGTATGACTTGAATAAGGTGCCTGAATTATTCTCCTGGATTATAACACCCCTTAAAACTGAGGAATTTCCAGCCCAGTGCCAGCTCTGCCCTGGTGTCTTGGTTTGCCTTGGGATATACCAAGATTTGCTTTAATATTATGCTTACCAACGGGGCTGAAGGCTACCAAGATAATAGAAAAATTTTCGGAGTTTTCCGTGTGAAAAAAGGAGGTGTTTTGACTCCCTCCCCTGATCCTATGAAAATTCACCGAAGTTCCTTAGTTTCTCTCCTTCCTCAATGAGAGTTTTCTAGGTCAGCGGTTCCTTTCCCGGGGAATAAGGCCATGGCAAATGTGCTGCAGATGGAACACAGAACCACGTTGAATTATCTTAAGTTAAGGAATATGATGTTGGGATGATTCATATTTGGTGAAAAAAAAAAAACGTTTTTGGAGCTCAACAGCGGTGTGTGTTCTGAGAAATAATGTCAGGGCTGGAACGAGCGAGGGAGGGGGGAAATGGGGGAGCTTTATTTATTCATGGCTTTCATGGACGGTAATTCTCCCCCTCTGCTCTCGTGAGATCCTACCTGGAATGCTGCTTCCCTGACACAGGAAGGATGTGGATGTGCTGGAGCAAGTCCAGAGCAGGGATATAATAAAGATGCTCCAAGGGATGGAGCCCCTCTGCTCTGGAGCCAGGCTGGGGGAGCTGGGGGGGTTCACCTGGAGAAGAGAAGGCTCCAGGGAGAGCTGAGAGCCCCTTGCAGGGCCTAAAGGGGCTCCAGGAGAGCTGGAGAGGGACTGGGGACAAGGGATGGAGGGACGGGACAAGGGGAATGGATTCCAACTGACAGAGAGCAGGGTTAGATGGGATACTGGGAAGGAATTCTTTGCTGTGAGGGTAGTGAGGCCCTGGCCCAGGTTGCCCAGAGAAGCTGTGGCTGTCCCTGGATCCCTGGAAGTGTCCAAGGCCAGGTTGGATGGGGCTTGGAGCAACCTGGGCTAGTGGAAGGTGTCCTTGNCAAGTCAGATTCAGGCTCTGGAGCTGTGCTGAATCAGCAGAAAATTTTTCGAGGAAAGTCCCTGTTTTCCATGTTGGGGAATTGCAGAACTGACTCAGCAGGACCAGGGCAGGTGCCAGAGGTGGTGCAAGGGATGGCCTTGAACCCGGTGGCTGGGGACAAGGAGGGGTGTGGGAACACAGCAGCCAAGCCAGAATTGGCTTTTGGGGCACTTGAGCCTGAGAATTCTTATTTTAATGGAGTAATTCAGTTATTCCCATTGATTTTAAATGCATCTGGTTGACTTGGAGCCTGAACTTGACCACTGTCAATTTGCAGAGCTATTGAACTTGCCATGAACCGCTGCTGGAGAGCGTGTTCTACAGGATTTTTAATGGTGGGGTTTCTGCACTGACATGTCTGGGGAAAGCTGGAGCTCGGGTCTTGTTTTCCAAGTTCCAAAAGGGCTGGAAAGAGCAGTTGGGAGAGGACCCAGCTCTGTGTGTGTGTGTGTCCAGTGTAAATGTGAGGAATGATGATCGTGGCACTGCAGAGTCAGTGGGAGCTGCCAGAGGGGAGTCACTGAAACACGGTTTGAAAAGTTTAAAAAGTACTTAAATGCTCACAAATTATATGGTTAAAACAAGCCACTTACCCCAAATCTTACAAATAAGCACCATTTCTGTCCAGAGCCAGCCAGGAGTTACACCGTGGTGTGTTTGGTTGTATTTTATTGCTTTTACTTTTCTTTTTGTTTTAATTTTGGAGACTAAAAGTGTGCCTGTCTTCGTATATTAAAATATTTGGGAAGCCCTCAGGATTAAAGGTGCTTCTATATCAAGACAACAAGCATCCACATTGTTATAAATGTACTTGAAATATATAATTCCAGACCTTCTTTGAGAGTAAAATCAGAACTATCTGCTGCCAGAGCTGAGCTGGACAAGTAGTTTAATTTCATTTATTCACGTGATAGCAGCTCCAAAGATCCCTTCCCAGGAATCTTTATAAATACGTATTTTTGTATATTTTATAGATATATATTTCTGTATTTATATGTATTTGGATTGGTTGTGGTTTGAGTGAGATTGTAAATTCTCTCTGGCTTTGATTTTGGTCCCGACTTTAGTCCAGGATGAAGAAGTTCAGGTGCTGCCCCTGAGTCCCTCTCCCTTGCCGGGCTTGGGAAGTAGAGATTCCATTTGGGAAATAGGAAGTACAGCAAATAGGAGTTAGTGACCACTAAGAAGAAGAATAATAAGCTGTAATAATGTCGAGGTTATCATAAAAAATTGTAAATTGAGTGGTTTGCCCACATTCTGTGGAAACTTAAAGCAACTTTGGGTGTTCCTGTAATTCCTCTTCCTTCGTGGCTGGAAAACCCAGGGACAAGTGGGAAAGTTGTCCTCCTTTGGGACTTCTAGGTCCGAAGTTCTGAAATAGTAAGTGCAAATCTGTAGTTTTGCTTTGCATTTCTAAAGTTCTTCTCCCAACCACAAGGAACAGAAACAATTTGTAAATGAAATAAATCGGTTTTGTGGAGGACACTTAGAGAAGAATCTGGAGGAAAGTGTCGGCTCTGAAAAGAATTTCCTGACATTACTGTGGATAAAGTAGTTTCCTCTTTGTAGTCCCACTTGGGAGTGTGACTTTACCCACCTGATACTGCAGGGGATGGGCAATTCCTGCTGGAGCTTCTCTTCTTTTCCTTTGGGGGAATATAAATCCAGTGGTTTGCCTTTTGCTTCACATTATTAAGTGGGTGGAAAAAACTCAAAACCCACTCCCCCCTCTAATTGGTGGGTCCTTATAAGGTCAGTACAGTGAAAATATTTTAACTTTGTGCTTCTAAAATTAATATTTTTAGGCAGTGAGTAAGTCAAGAAACACATGCAAATGATCTAAAACATCCCAAGTATTTCAACTTTTAGTGTGTGGGGCTTTTCCTCCCCTCCCAACTGTGTCAAATTCTTCCTAAAACCCCACACAGGCTTTATTCTGGGGTTCCCATAAATCAATAAAGGAATTTTAAAAAAAAACCCCAAATCCCGAGTTTTCTGGCTGTGTGGGTCAGTTATAAATTTGCCACTTGGGTTCCTTCAGATGCCAGGCGAGCAGTGCATGTTTGAGAAGTGATGCATTTCTTTTCAGAAAAGGACATAAATCAGATATTTCAGAGTCTCAAGTTACACTCAGAGGTCTGAATTAATACTGGTGTGACACCACTGGAAATAAAACCACATTTTGATGTATTTTAGGTGCACTTGGAGGGTATTTTGACCCCAACAGTGGCCTAAACAGCCCTGTTTTGTCCCAGCTGTTTGTTCCTGCTGCACATCTGCAGTGGCCCAGCTTAGAGGACCAATTTGGGATAAATAATAATGCTTTAGGGTTTCTCCTGCTCCCTGTTTTCCCCCAGTGCAGTTTGCTGAGTGCCCCTGTCCCATCCCGGCAGCAGGAGTGGGAAGGAAGCAGCTGCTCCAGCAGTGCTGCTGCTGGAAAGAAATTCCTGCTCTTCTTCAAGTGCAGATCTGCCTTTGCCAGGTTTGAACGTGGGTGAGAAACTCTGGGATTTCAGGAAAGCTGCTTCCACATGTTTTCACACCTCCAGGATGGCTCCTTGCATCACGTGTTGGAAATTCAGCAGGAGAGTGGAACTAGTCATTCACAGGATGTTCTTTTTAGAGGAACTGGTGCTTTTTGGAACTCTGAAAACCATTTGCAGAGTACATTTGGTTCAGGAGCGTCTCCCAAATCCTGACCTGGAAACTCCTGGAGTCTTCAGTCCAGCAGTGTCCATTCCGACTCCTCGGGAGGCTGAGAAGTGTGTTGGTGAAGTCTGGGTTAAACTCAGTTTTGCTGGTTGTTGGCTTTCCACCAGAGCTGTACAAAAATGCCCTCTTCCCAAAGTTTTAACCTTCCCTTTCCATGCTCAAGAAGGAGAATGTTTGCCCCGTGCTTAAGGGTGTGAGCTGACATTGGAAGTTCTGCTGAATACACAAATTAAAAGGAAGAGGTAAATTATTTGTTCTTCTTGACTTCAGAATTTTAAAACCTGAAGCTGGTGAGTTTTAAAAACCTTTTGCCCAGAGAAGCTGTGGCTGCCCCTGGATCCCTGGAAGTGTCCAAGGCCAGGCTGGAGCAACCTGGGACAGTGGGAAGTGTCCCTGCCCATGGCAGGGGGTGGCACTGGATGGTCTTTGATGTCCCTTCCAACCCAAACCATCCTGGCATTCCATGATTCTGCAGTTCCTGTTCCAGTGCAAACATTCAGCTCCCGAGTTTTCCACAGTCCCACAGCACTGAAACCTGGAGAAGAGGATCTGTGGCTTCTTTGGGAACATGACAAACACGATGCTGATCACAGATTCCTGGTGTTTTGCTCAGTGCTCAATGTATGGGAACATCCAGGGGACCAGAAAGGTGGGGGAGGGATTTATTGGCTTTTCGTGCTGAAACCACGACGTACTTCTAATTTTCAGCTGGGATTCTCCAGGTGAGCCTGAGTTGTTATATAAAGCAGAACTCACTCCAAACCAGTCCAGTTTTTTTCCCTTTCATTCCCATGAATTATTCCTCGTATAGATCCTCGCGTATGTTGTAAGTAGAACAGAAGAATGTGTGTTTAGTTTTCGGATCTGTGTTAATTTGTCCATTAAACACTCGGGATTTCCCTGGGAACAAAGCACACGCCGCGTGTGCTGGCTGCTGGAAAACCAGCAATTCTGGAATTCCTCACTTGTGCCTCTCTGGGAACTACTCCTGGAAGCTGACAGTCACTAAGCACCCGGGGACACTTATTTATTTATTGTTTTGGTGGTCCTTGGCATTTTGTTACTCAGCATTTGAAATAATGCCCCAAACCTGGTGTGTTTGGTGAATCTTTTTGTCCAGTTGGTTTTACTTCTGGCAGCATCACTGGTTGCCTGTGCACAGCTCAGATTTATGTATGTCTGAATTGATTATGCTCCAGTACGTTAATTGTCTCAATTCAATAATTTTGCTACTAAATAATAAAAAATTGTTTGGTTCTAAGCAAACGTTTCTGTTTTATGTTGGTAGCAACAGGCCCTGCCCAAAGGTCAGTGACCTGAATTATGTTCAGCTCTGACAGCAGCCCGTGGAGCCATGAGATGGGCAGGGGGTTCTCTGTATTTCCTGAGCGTGACTTGTAAAATTACCAAATAATCTTTTCCCAGAGATAAAAAAAAAAAAACCCTGAAGAAGTTCGCTGTGATCAGTTTGGAAAAGGTGCCGCGTCGAATCTGGTAACGGGGTGATACTGAGTAAGGAAAATAAACCTCTAAAACGTGAAATGTTTCAATGAGTAAAACGTCAAAAGTAAAACCCTCCCCGGCAGACTTCCCTTTTAATTAAATTTTAATATTAGTAATGGTTTTTGCACTTTAACTTTTAGGGTTTTAGAAGCGGGATTGCTCTGAAACCAACTTTGATCTGCAGTGAACCTATTGACTGTGGTGGGTGTTGAGTGTTTTGAAGGAAGCAGTGGATGCTCCCAAGGAATGCAGGGAATAAAACATCAGTCCTCAAGGAGGCCAAAGGCAAACCAGGCTTGTGGTGCGAGGGAAAGTCAGAGAACATGAAGGATTTATTATTTATTATTATTCAGAGTCACCATCTTTGTGATACTGTGGAGTGTGACTTGGGATAAACCTGCTCAGCACCTTTGCTGTGTCTAAATAAACATTTTAGAACTCTACACTTGGAATCACTCCTGAACATGAAGTGGCTCTGGATAGGCAACTCCATCCCCTGTATTTCGGGGAGATCAAAGGAGCATTGTGTGGGTAGGAAAGATGAAGAGTAGAAAGCAACAGTGATTAAAAAAGGAAATAAAAGCACGAGGTAAAGTGTCACCGTGGTGGCTTCAGACACAGCTGATTTCTAAGAACTCCCTTTGTTTAAATAAAAGCCTTCAGCTTTTATTCTTTCAATAATATGCTTTTTAACACCTTACTTGTCATCCCCTCCTTCCTCTCCTCCTTTATTTCCAATTTTCTGTCCTACACCAGTAAGTAGCCGAAACTGGGTCCTTGCAGCCCAGTAAACGTTATTGCTGAGGGGGTCCTTCCAGTCACAATGTGACAGAGTGTGTGATGAGCAGGATTCTCTCCTGCCTCCTCTTACCATCAATTTATTACCCAAACCAGGCAGCCTTTGTGCAGGCTCTCTAAAAGGCCTTTTGGTTTGGAGAACTTGGCAGAAGACACTCGGTGACTGGGTTTAATGTGCTGCCCCTGCAGCCCTGAGGTGCCCTTTGGTTGTATCTATTTAAAAAACAAAACAAACACCCCAAATTCTTACATTTTATGTTGTGTGTGTGTGTGAGATCCTGTTCCAGTCACAGGAACTCACCGAGTTTGGGCTCTGCAAGGGTTTTAAAAATCACTTTTCTGTTGTGGGTCCCTTCTAAGAAAACAGGGCTGCAGCAGCCACCTGTGGGTCCGAATTCCAGAGGGGATCTCCAGCTCTCCAGAATGGGATAATTGTTGGAGAGGTGGAAGGAGACTGAAGAAATGCGTTGGTTTGGGATGGGATGTGTTTTCCTGGTTAGCTCTGGAATGGATGGAAGTATTAATTCCCTGTTAATAATCTGTTAAGGACTTTCTGTCACAGCAGCAGCTCTTCCTTAGTGTTGGTGGCTCTGAGAGTGTCTTTTAAATTCTAAAATAACTCAGGGCTGTGCAGTTACCTTTCCAGCTGCTCTGGGAGCTGTCCATTCCCACTGTGGAATGGGCAGGAGGCAGCGTTTGAAGCTCCACAGTTTATTTTGGCTGAAAATCAGCTTCTTTGCTCAAACTCTGTCTGTTGATAGTTCGGACTAAGCTGGGTCAGAACTGAAAAAGGCCTGAATCTGGTGGGATGGGAGGTGGTTGTGCTGCTGGGAAAGGCTTCCTGTGATCCCTGTGTCCATGGGGGCTCCAGTTCAAAGGGAAAAACAAAGTGTATTGGGCAGAGGGAGCTTTCAGAACTGAGAGTGTGGCTGTGAAACCTTGAGGCACTGGTGTGGGATGGACAGAGCTGGTGCTGCAGGACATGGAGCTGCTGGAGAGAGTCCAGAGGAGGCACCAAGAGGATGCGAGGGCTGGAGCAGCTCTGCTGGGAGGAAAGGCTGGGAGAGCTGGGATTGTTCAGCCTGGAGAAGAGAAGCTTTGGGGTGACCTGATTGTGGCCTTCCAGGGCCTGAAGGAGCTCCAGGAAAGATGGAGAGAGACTATTTCCAAGGGCTGGAGGGACAGGACAAGGAGGAATGGCTCTGAAGTGACAGAGAGTAGGGTTAGATGGGATACTGGGAAAAAATTGTTCCCTGTGAGGGTGGGGAGGCCCTGGCCCAGGTTGCCCAGAGAAGCTGTGGCTGCCCCTGGATCCCTGGAAGTGTCCAAGGCCAGGTTGGATGGGGCTTGGAGCAACCTGGGCTAGTGGAAGGTGTCCCTGCCCATGGCAGGGGGTGGCACTGGATGATCTTTAATGTCCCTTCCAACCCAAACCATTCTGTTGTTTGTTTGTTTAAATAAGAATTTACTCTTCCTTTCTTTTTTCTTCTTGAGTACCTGGGGCTGAGCTTTAGTGGGACCGATCTCAGTGTGTCTGTGGGATGGTTTTTACCCTCAGCAGAAGTACCAGACCAAACCTTTTACCCAAATTGAGGCAATTTAGGCACCAAAGAGCCCGGTTTGTAGGATCTTGTGCAGCCTTAGGGCTGTGCTCACCAGCTTTTCCAACTTCCTGGCTCCTGTGGCTGTGGCAGTGACTTCCTGGGGCTAATTCCTGATGTGAGATGGGGCAGCTTTTTTCCCCCACAACACCGAGAATTCACCTGCTCATAAAATACCTCAGACCCACAGCAACGTGTGCTCCTCCATGGATCCAAAATTAGCTGTTCCTTGTCTTCCTGGCCCCCCTTTCCCATTTGTGTGGCACAAGGACAAGCAAACTGGGCTTAGGGGGGTCTGGGCGAGGCTTAACCACTCATTGTTGGGGAGAAATGGAGCGAATGGCGACGTTTTCTGCTCAAATTGCGGCGTCCTAAGTGCATTTTAGGGTGGACACACTTCTGGAAGTTACATATTTCAAGAGGTGTTTAAATAGTAATAACCTGACTGTCCAGTTTCAGCTGGTAATTGGCAGAGTTCTCTAAAATCCTCAGTAATTTCTGAGCGGTTTTGGTGCTTCCATAGTCTGCAGAGCGATAAGAAAACCATTGGAGAACAAATGAACAGCCAATACTTGAGAAATACTTAGACCAGGTTTAGTTGTTGGGTGTTTTGTTTTGAGCTTGGTGTTTTATTTTGGATTTTTGTTTTTGTTTTTGTGGTTTTTTTGGCGTAATTTTGCTGTTCTTTTTCACTTCTCTCGGAGTTTTCCTCCTAGAAACTCGTGTCTTTGTATCTCTTTATCTTACAGAAAGTATAATTCTGTTCTTCGGTAAAATGACCCTAACTCGATTTCATCAGCATAGGAGGAAAAATGGACCTTTACATTTGTGGATTTATATGCATTTATAGCTTGTTAATTCACTAAAATCCCACGAGCTGAGTCACGTTTTATAAATATTTTCCAGAGTTTCTGTAGAAATCTGCATATTTAAGGGCTTGGCAAAGATGGGTGACCTTAATTTTCATAACTGTGAAATGACCAGTTGGAATTTAAGTTAATCCTTGAAATTTTACCACTTAGATAATGTTTTTTTTTTTTTTTTTTTAACAACAGATATCAGTGGGAGTTAAGTCTTTGTAATCTCTGCTTTCAGTGTTGGAAAACTTCATTTTCTGCCTGAACTTCTCAGTTTATCTCCATGGTTGCTGCTGAGATCTGGGGTTGGGCTGAGCTCCCGTGGCTTCCAGGGAATGGAGGTTTATCCCTGTTTTTCCTCTTCCTTTTGCAGTGTTGTTTGCTGCTGGACTCCCCCTGTCCCCACAACCCCGCAGGATGATATGAGACTTGAAAGAAGACGATGCATACAGGTAAGGCTTGGTTTGCCAAGGCTTTTTGGAAGGGAAAATGTTGCATGTTTTCATGTGCTTTTTGTTTCTCTGTACCCCTAAGTTCCAAACTTAGCAGAGTATTTAAGAACCTCCGAAATTTTGGACCTTTTGAGTTTCGAAAATCTTTCTTTGCCCTGTGGAAAAACTCTTCTGCAGCTTTGGAAACTCTTCTTCTCCCAGGAACAAAATGGTTTAACTGAATGCAAATGCTGTTTTTAAAGTTTTATGTTTTTGAGTTGGTTTGCTTTTGAAGATGTGCTGATTCCTGGGGACGTCCTGTGCAAGAAAAAGTTGTTACCTCTTCTTAAAATTGATGTTTTAGGAAGTTCTTCCGTTTTTTGGCTACTCTAAATCCTCTAAGTGACGGATGCATTTGCAGATTCAATAGATAATTTTTAGTGATACTCTTTTTGCTGGAAATACAGTTCATATTTTCTATAGAAATAGAATAAAACAGAGTTTATCCCAGAGGGTTGCTGGAGTTTTTTATCCCAAAATACCATTTCTTTTGGAGGCAGTTCTGGGGCCTGTAAGAGCCAGACACACCCAAAGACGGATCCTTGGGTTGCTTGTTCAGCTTTAAAGCCCAGGAATCCTTGGGGCTGGGGAAGAGAGAAAAAAAAAAACCCTGGGTAGATTTACGTGTGCATCCAGATCATCTCCTGATTGACAGTTTTCAGTTGCATCAGCTGTTCCTGCATAAACAGCTTTGCAGGGTATATTTACAGGGAGCCTCTTGGATTAAGCCCAAGATGCTGCAAGTGGAGATTTCACTCAGTGAGAACTAAACATCCTTCATCCCCCCGCTTGGGTTGTTTGCAAGTTGTGTGTTGATAACTCCAGTGAAACCGGGGGTCTGAGGGATCCTAAAATGAGGTTGGGCGAAGAAGAGAAGAAAGAAAAACTAATCCAGAGGGATAATTAATTTGTTTTAAATACCTAAAGCTAGAGGAAGAGCATTTGAAGTCTCAAAATTGCATCTTGTTGATGTCCCCTCGCGTTCGGGGAGCTCTGTTTAGTAGCCCCAGATTCGAGTATAACTTAAATATTGAGAAAATGTTTTGAAAGCTTTCAAAGCGTTTGTCCCACAACTGAGAGATAATGGTATGAAATAGTGCCTTATGTGTTTGAGAGAATTAAGTTTCAAATTGCAGTCCATTAATCTGATTCAGAACTCCCAACCGAAGCGCTTTCAGTTCTGGTCAGGATTTCTGATGATGTTGGAGCTTGGAGGATGATGAGCTTAAAGAATAGAAATACAGACAAGATTTTGAAATTTGAAGTAGCAATTCTGTTTTCTGCAGCCCAAATTCCTTATTCGCAAGTCCCATGATAAATACAGGTTGAAAAACGGGGGTGCCATGACAAAATCCTTCAGGCTCCTGACGAGTTGGAAGTTAGACCAGAAGGATTATTTTCAGTTTCCTGTTTGTTGGGAGAGGCAATGTTGGTGTGCTGAGTTCCTGAGAATAAACAAAGATTTGCAGCCTCAAAATGAAAACCTGAACTGCGATTATTTGGTAGGGCAGTAACAAGAGTCATCTGGTGACTCTGCTGAAGTTCAAAGGAGCTGGTGAGAGCTCAGGCACGGAATCGAGAGGTTTTGTGGTTGCTGGTGGTGGTTCTTTTGCGTTTTCAAGAAGGTTTCGTGAGGGTGAGTGATCAGAGGTGCCTGGTGGTGTCTAAATTACCTTTGGCTAAAGGATGAGAGTTTCTGATGGGCATCACTTTGTTTCCCTGCGAGCTGACCTACTCTAAAACCCTAAAATTACCCGCAGCGTAACTGGGGGAAACAATCCTTGGAAGCAAGAGGATTTTTTCACTTTTTCTGCAGTGGAATACTTTAATTTCAGATTGAAAACACAGAAATGTGTTAAGGTCCGCTGCTAAAAAAACCCCCAACCCTGAAAATATGAAGGAATGGGGATATTAAATACTGTTTTCCAATTTGAATAATCAGAAAAAAAAAGAAGGCCAATGGCACCTGGATCAGGAATAGTGTGGGCACAGCCCCAGGGCAGGGACTGTCCCCTGTGCTGGCACTGCTGAGGGACCTCCAGGGCTGGGCCCAGCTCTGGAACCTCATGGAAGAGAGACACGGAGGGGCTGGAGCGTGTGCAGGGAAGGGAATGGAGCTGGGAAGGGGCTGGAGCAGCAGGAGGGGCTGAGGGAGCTGGGGGGGCTCAGCCTGGAGAAAAGGAGGCTCAGGGGGGACCTTGTGGCTCTGCAACTCCCTGACAGGAGGGGGGAGCCGGGGGGGGTCGGGCTCTGCTCCCAGGGAACAAGGGACAGGAGGAGAGGGAACGGCCTCCGGCTGTGCCAGGGGAGGCTCAGGCTGGATATTGGGAAAAATTTCTTGCTGGAAAGGCTGGTGAAGCTTTGGCAGGGGCTGCCCAGGGAGGTTTGGAGTCCCCACAGTGCCTGGGGACATGGGTTGGTGGTGGACCTGGCAGTGTTGGACTCAGTGATCGTAGGAGTCTTTTCCAGCCTTACTGATTGTATGATTCCATGTTTCCGTGTAGACTTTTAAGGATCTATCCTGGCCTTCCCAGGAACACTCTGCAATAAGCAAAGCTGGGGTTCGGCTCCTTGTAGGAAAAGCCAAGTTTCTGTTTCAGATGTGCAAGTTGTGATAACACAGGGAGTGTGTTCTCAGCTAACGCCTGAGAATGTGGCCTGTGATTAAAAAAATATTTCGAGAATGGGAATTTTTCACTTCTTTGTACTTTGAAAGTCTCTCCAGGACATTTTGGGAAGGAAAGGAACCTAAGAGTTACGGCTGTAGTTGTGCTGGTAGTTATCCTAGCAATTTGGGATTGCGCTGTGTTCCCACAGAGGAGGATTCACCTTGAGTTTAAAAGTTCATGCTCCAAAGTTGTTGCTGCATCTTATCCTGCTCCTTTTAATCCCAGTGTAACTCTGTGGTTGGTTGTTACTTTTTTTTCCCTCCTCTTTATGAAGATTCCTCATAAAAATCCTCTGGTTTTCTAACAGCTTTCTGGGTTTGACTTTTTGACCTGGGAATATGTATCTAAAAATACTGAGTTGTCTGGTTTTTAAGCTTTTGAAGAGCTAAAATCTTCTTTTCTTAACCTTTGTAAGAAAAGAGAGCAACATAATATCAAATTCTTCTCCTCAACGAGGTAATGTATAGAATGCACCAGAGGTGTTGAGAACCAAGCCAATGTCATGGTGCATTGTTTGATAAAACATTGGAGATGCTCTTAACTTTAAAAAAAACTTTAAAAAATTAAACTATTCGTGTTTGGAAAAGGAAAAAAAAAGCCAATCCAATGTTTTCAATTAGAACAGTGCAAGAACAATGAAATAATCAATCCTTGCACAGATACCTGTCTTCCCCCAGCTGTATTACTTCCTAAAACATGACAAATCCAGAGTAAAAACTTGTGGGAAGTCCTTGGATTGGGTTGAGTTTACAATCTGCAAGTGTTCAAGTGTTGGTTTTATGTAAGAAAAGCATGAAAATTTCGGATTCGGCCGTGTCTCTCACGTCTCATATTGCTAATATTTGAGCCACTGATTTCACTGAGCCTGTAGCTGCTTTAAAGAATGTTTTTATGTGTGTCAGTAGTAAAAAAAAAACCCATCAGAAAAAACCGTGTCCGTGTTTTGAACCCCAGCCCTGCCTTTGAACTGGCTCAGGCAGAGCTACTTTGACTTTACCAGGGAATTCCAGGAACTTTCTGAGGTGTCTTCTTCTGGTTCCCCTGGAGTAATTGCCCCCCTGGAGTGTGTTTTGTGAGGGGAATGTTGTCGGCAGAAACCTTGGAGCTGGGTTGGGAAGGAGCAGAAACGTCTGCCCCGGGCGCTCCTTCCCTCCCGGAGCACGGCACGGGCTGGGACTGGCTTTGTTTCTGGGGAGCCCTTCGGTTCCAGTTGGAATCTGTCCCTCAGTAACTTGTTCACACGTTGGACTCCGTTTTTCAGGCGGTTTTTGGTGGATATTCAGGTCTTGGCCCGAGCAGAAGTTTGACATAAACACAAGACACCAATAAAATAATGGAGGAGCCGGGGCTGTTCATTAGGAGGGGAAGTTTTAAATACAACCGGCTAATGAGGGCTTGGATGTTTGCAGGGTTAACCACTATTTTTCCATAGCTAAAGCCCTTTGCAGGAGAGGTTGGTGTTGCATTTCTGCCTGGGTTTTGTGAGAAATCAGCCAGGAAGGAGTCGGGTGAAGTTAACTCAGTGAAGGGCAACATTTCTCATATTGAAAGTGGAAGTTCTGCTTTTCAGAGGAGGAGTCATTGACCTCAATGAATGATAACCTTGAAGTCAAGAGACTAAATTAATGCTCCACTTTCTGTATTTGAGATCAGGAATGTGAAAACCTGGACAGCTAAAGTTAGATTCGTGCATCCATATTTAAAAAGAAGTTGCCTATTTAAAAGAAAAGGGCTTTTTTTTTTTTTTTTTTCTTTTTTTGTTCCCCTCCTCCAAAATGACTCAGGACCTGTGATATTGAAGATTTCAGTTTTAAGCCTCAGCCCTCATCTAAGAGGAAACAAATGACAAAAATCCTGTTCCAGGCTTTTGACATGGAATTACAGCCTGGTGGAGAGTGCTGCTTTCCTTTGCTCAGGAACGGAGCAGAGCATCTAACCCAGAAAATCTTTAGGAGCCTCCGTTATTATATATGGTTTTAATATTTTGGAAAAGTAATTTCTACTCATTTCGTCTCCTGTTTCATGTGGCCCTCCTTTAAAAACTTTGGGAGTTAATTTTCAGCAAAGTATGAAGCTCTGAGGACGTTCCTTTGTGATAAAAAGTGGTGCTCCAGCAGTTCTATTGCAGGGCTGAAATTTATTTCTGGCACCTATTTCTGAGGGCAAAGCCTCACTTAGACTTGGGAAAAATTTGATTTTGAACAATAAAAAAATAAAATTCAGACGAAGAATTGCAACATTAACTGTTAAAATTACTGACCACTTGCAGAATGGTTGGTCAGTGCGGTGACAAGGTCCAGGGTCTGCAGTCACCAAAACCCTGCAAATCCAGAGTCCTTCTGCAGCCTTTAAAGCCATCAGAGAAGCAGCTGGAATGAAAAAAGCCTCTGTGATGTCAGAGCTCAGTCTGTGAATCAAAAGTAAAGGTTCTCTCGGGTAAGGCACTTATGGGATGGTGTTTGTTTGGGGCTGCTCGTGGAGCCTTGGAATTGATTTGCTGGCTCAGGTCTTTGCTGGGGTGAGCATCACGATGGGCAGCACAGCTTTTGCGTCCTGGTCCCTGGGCTTTTGGTGGAAAACTGGTCATGGATTGGTCCTCTTTGCTGGGTTAGGAGGTTTTGGAGTGCAGTGAGGAGTGAGGGTGGGTGTTGAGGTGTTCCTGAGGAAAACCTTTGGTGATATCTGCAGGGCGCTTCTTCCATGGCCCTGGCACGGGCAGTGCTTCAGGAGCTGTCACAGCTGTCTGAGAATCTCATCTGAAGTCTTGCATTCATCCCAGGGAGCAGATCTTCCATTGCAAATAGCTTTATTTGTATTTCATGGAATCCCTGAGCTTGGAAAAGCCCTCCCAGCCCATGGATCCCCCCTGTGCCCCATGCCCACCTTGTCCCCAGCCCAGAGCACTGAGTGCCACGGCCAGGCCTTCCTTGGGCACCTCCAGGGCTGGGCACTCCAAACCTCCCTGGGCAGCCCCTGCCAAGGCCTGACCACCCTTTTTGGAGACAGAATACCCCAAATTCATCAGTGTAGACCAGACCTATCACTGGACAAGCTTAACAGTGCCTTAATTTAAACTTGTTCCACTTCAGTTCCTGAGCATACTCTGTAAAATCCATAGGCAGGGGAGCAAATGTTTGTGGGAGACATCCTGCTTTATAAACCATGCAGCCAGGTGGAAATAACCTCTCCCTCCATCCCTGGAAGTTATATTTGTTTGGGGTTAGGTTTTAAAATACAGAGAGAGGCCATGGGATGGCTCCTAACAGCCAGGACTGAGTACCTGGTAGTTTTTGGTAGGAATTCTGTTTGTAGTCCTTTATCAGACAGGTGGAGGGCAAGAACTGGGCAAAAATTCTTCCTAAATCTTGCTGAAATTGGACATTGTGACTTCTTAAAGTCTGTGTTTCTCTGTTTTAGTCAGCCTGCTGCTTCCTTTTCCATTCATTCCCTCATAGATGGTTTTTAGTGTTTGTATCAGAAGCTGTTCCAGGCAGCGGTGTCCAGATGTTCCGATGCCTCACTGGGATGCCAAGCTGGTGTATTCCCAGCTTGCCAAAGCAAATAAGATACAGTCAGCCTTGCTGACAGAGTTTTTGCCTGGTTATACCTGAGGGAGTAAGTTCCTCTCACCGGGTTTGTGATGATTTCCATGTGTTAATGTGCTCTCAGCTGTCCAGGCTTGGATAAAACAACTTAAGGCCACTCTTGTCAGCTGTCTGACATCACCTAAGGCATCATCTGAGAGGGTCTAGTTAAACCCTTCTGTCCTAAGGAACACAAGCTGAAAATGTCGTAAAACCGAGGATGTTCCAGCTCTGAGATTGTCGTTGTGATGAAAATTATTCTCATTATTCTCAAAAACATGTATTTCCTGATAAGCTGTTAAGGCCAGTGATTAGATTAGAGAGGAAGAAACAATCAGTTGTGTTTATGACAGCGAATGTAAAGTTCTGACCTTCCAGTTATCCTGGGAACAGCGGGAACAGCATCTCTCCATCAACCCAGGGATGGGCTGGAGCCTGGTTTGAGGTTCAGCACTTCATGGACACCCCCATCCAACTCCTGGTGACATTTTGCCGAGTTAAGTCCCCAAATGTCTTTGGAGGTCTGGATTTCATTTCACTCAGATAGAACCAGCTGCTGGACATGTGAAGGTGGAACAAGTGGCAACAGTTTTGTTCCAGACAGAGAAGAGAGATTTGTTCTGGATTTCCTCCTTCCCTGGGGGAATCTGTTGGTTCCTGCATTTTCCTGACAAACTGGTTGTTATAGATCCCTTAAAAACCAGGATAAAAGCATAGTATTAAGTTTTTCTTGTCCTGGTTGGTTCTGGATCTTCTATTTTCTTTTTTTCTTCACATACTCTTGACTTCTGTTTCACTGTCTGAATGAATCCACTTTATGGGTGAACAGAGAATCCACCCTCAAGGTTGCTGAACCCTCCAAAACTGAAGTCCACAGTTCCTCAGGGCTGTCCCACCATTCCAGAGGAATAAGGAACTTTCTGGCAATCCATGAAGTTCCCTGCGCACAAACCAGTAATTATAGAAGCCCAAACAGTGGGTTTTTTTAGCTTATCTGCAGTAGGACTGTCATCCATCCTCGTACTCCTCCATCCAAGGTCCTGAAGGTGCCTAAACGGAATGAACTGACCCTGCAAATTTTTATATCTTAGTAAAAGTCTCTACGATTCCCCTGCCATATTAATATTGCTGTTGGTGTCTCTCAGTCCATCAGATCCCTCTCTGTGAGTTGGATTGAATATAAAACTGGTGGGGATCTTCCTGTAGGTGTGGAATAGTGGCCTACATGTCTTATATCAGGTTGTAAAAAGTTGGAAGGAACCTTAAAAAAACAACACCAAATATGTTTACCAAGTACCTTCCAGTAATGCAGAGGCCTTGTGCTAGTTTGGAGTTTGCCCTTTGAAATATTTCGCTTCCTAAAGTTTATCGAAACATTTGTGAAAAGCAGAGGATGTCCATCAAAATTCCATTTACAGCTTCGCTTTAGGGAGTGTTCCAGAGGTTTATGTTAAGGTGAAGCTTTGGAGTAGGCTGTGTCTTGGGTCCTTAAAGACTAAAAAAGACAATAATCTAGTAATTGATTTATTCTGATTTCTTAAGTTGAACATTCTAAAACTCTGGGCTGTAAAACCAACTGATCATTTCCCAGTGCTGAGTAATTCCCGGAGACCTCACTGAGCAAAATGATGCATCCCTGGAATGCAGTTTAAGCGTATTTCTTGCTGCTTGGTCTTAGAAGGTGGTATAAATAAGCCAGTGTTTCTTTTTAAGCTTAGATGTTCACATCTCCGGAGTTTTCTCCAAAACTCGGTGTTTCAAAATTGGCCTGTTGAGGTCACAGAATCCCAGAAGGATTTGAGTTGGAAGGAACCTTAAAGATCATTTAATTCCACCCTCTGCCTTGGGCAGGGACACCTTCCACCAGCCCAGGTTGCTCCAACCTGGCCTTGGACACTTCCAGGGATCCAGGGGCAGCCACAGCTTCCCTGGGCAGCCTGAGATGTTGAAGGCAAACTTTGATTCCAGCATTAAAAGAACGATGATAAATAAAGAATGGAGAAAACAAAAGGTGTGCCTTAATTTAGAGCGGTTTGGGAAGATCTTGGCGCGTCTGTGTTTTGTCCTTGGTGACCCTCGATGTGCCTGGCCTTTGGGTCTGGTAGGAGCAGTGACTTCTTTTAAACCTTGCAGAGGAACAGGTTCAGCAGCCCAAAATCTTGGCCAAGCAGTGCAGTTCTTGGGCAGTGGCTTTTGGTGTGTTTTCCTTTCCTTACACCCCGGGATTTTACAAAAGTGGGTTCACAACTGACCCTTTCCTGGTTTGCTCTTTGGAAGGAGGTTTTCTGCAGACTGGCAGAAGTCACTATTTGTAGGTGTAAGGAACAGAGGAGTCAGAGGAGATTTAATCATAAAATTCCACCCACAAAAAGGCCCCTTTCCCTGTTTGTAAACGGATCATTGCCAGCCTCCGGAGCCGATCCCGTGGAACAGTCACATCTGTGCTGGGGCACTGTCCCAGCCTGTACAACCCCCTGAAAGCTGCCTGTTGGGAAGGATTCCTGGAACATGCTGACTGCCACACATTCCCAGGAGTTACTGGGGGAGAGCTGGTTGGAGCTGTGAATGCTGGAACGCCGTATGGACACACTGGATCATGGATCTGTGTTTGGGACCCTTCCTCAGCCCAGCTGAACCTGCTGCTGCAGGTGTGCAGCTGCTACTTCCATGAAACCTCAACTTTTAAGTCCCTTAATTCCTTTTTCCTTTCCTTTCGGAGATGTCTTAAAACAATTTTTTTCCCTCTTGATTTTTTCTTCCCCTTTTCCCCCCTCTTGTTCTACCTTTTATTATTAATACTTAATATATAAATATACATCTATCTATAATTTTTTTTCCTGACTTGGAGCTGCAGGAAGATCCCTTTTCTTCCTTCTCACGAAGCCAAAGAGAATTTTGTGTGTTTTCCTGTAGCTTTCCTTCGAAAGTTCAGCTTTTCCTCCTTCTTTTGACAAACTATATCCCTCAAGTTATTCTTGTCCGCTGGCTTTATGGGCTTTGGGCGTCTTCATGACTTCTCTGTTGGAGAAAAGACATTGTCCTCGGAAAAAAAGAGGCTGTTTGACACCCAAATCAACGGGCCAGTTCTCAAATGAGGATTCTGCACCTTGAGTTTAAATTCCGTGTTCGGCTTTGTTTCCCTACAAAGATTCCGGTAGCAAAAGGCCCCGGGCAACAACTGTTTGAATCCCGAGAAAGGCTAAAAAATAGTCGTTGTGGGGTTCTTTTTATTTGTTTGTTTGTTTGTTTGGTGTTTTCTTTTATGTCTGGAGGCATGTGGAGCTCCAGGGGAAGGCAAGAAGCAAAACTTTGGTTTTTTTTTTCTTGGGAGAAATCCAGGCTCCATAGGCTGCCATCCAAATGCAAAAATTCTGACAACTCTCTGCTCAGAAAAAAAAAGTGCCACCAGAACAGAGCCAGCTGAATACTCCACTGCCTCAATAGAAGGCACTTTCCCGAAATAGAATTTGGGAGCTAACTTTGTCTAGAGCAGGGATTTGAGTTGAAAACACTTCCAGATCCACAGTGACGTCTTTTTTCCTTGGAGTTGCTCGCTCTGGCTCCAGGTATTCCTGTAAACACTCCGTGTGTATTAAGAGGAATAATTTGTGTCCTGTAGCTCTGAGTCATAATATGAAGGTAAAAAATCTACTTTACCTTTTTTTTTTTCTGGGAAGGGATTGGTAGAGAAGAAAGTGGAATTCTTGCTTTCATAGAATCACAGAATCATGGAATGGTTTGGATTGGAAGGAACCTTAAATATCGTCTCATTCCACCCCCTGCTATGGGCAGGGACACCTTCCACTAGCCCAGGTTGCTCCAAGCCCTGTCCAACCAGACCTTGGACACTTCCAGGGATGGGGCAGGCATGGCTTTTCTGGGAATTCTATCCCAGCCCCTCACCACCCTCACAGGGAAGAATTCGTCTGTCCAAATACACTTTGCACAGAGACACTTGCTCCGTATTTGTGGCTTGGCTACAGTGTTTTAACACGGTGTTTCACTTTGTATCACACTTTTTCCCAAGGATCTGGCTTTATTAACAGTATCTTTTTGCCATCAACAATCCACATTATCCTCGACAACAGATTAGCAGGAGCTTCCTCTTTTCCAAGAAGCTGCAGCAAACCATTAGGAAGATGGTTAATCTCCCTCCTGGATAAGCCTTTTGATCAATTTAGAGAAAAGTGAATTGGTGTCTCACGAGCAAGTCTGTGGAGCAGGCTACTTAAACAAAGTGATTTGGGCTCCTTTCAAGAGCAGCTCCTAATGAATCGTCTGAATTTCATCAAAGACCAGGTAATTAGACAGGTATTGCACCTTTGGATTAATGGGACCTCTGACAGAGGCCTGTCTTTCCTTATTCCAAGTTAGGAACTGTCTGCGAGAGCTGAGCAGTTCTTGAAAACAAGAAATGCCTCAGGGAGTTGTTGGAAGCACCTGTAGAAGATGCTCCATGGAAAAGCATCCCTGTGCTCAGCTTTGAAGAGTCAGGGAGTCTCTGTTCTCCAGCTCCTTCTGGGATCCTCAGTGCGGTGACCAGGGAAGGGACAAGCATGGGAATTCCAGGTATGACTGTGCCTGATGTGCTTCTGGCCCTCAGGAATGAAATCCTGGCTTGTTCCTCATCTGAGAACACAAAGTGACTGTAGTGTCCCATCCCTCTGGAACAGGAGGTTATAGCCGGGTGGGGATCCAGGGCAAGAGGAAACAGCCTCCGGCTGTGCCAGGGGAGGCTCAGGTGGGACAGCAGGAGGAGTTTCCTCACTGAAAGGGTTGTCAAGCATTGGAATTCGGGATCATCTGGTCCCACCATCACCCAGCACCAACAAGATCACCCCTAACCCACGTCGCCAAGGGCCACCTTCAGATGCCTCTTGAACACTTCCAGAGACAGTGACTGCACCACCTCCCTGGGAACTTATTCCAAGGCCTGGCCACTCCTGCAGGGATAAGTTTTTCTAGTATCTGATCTGCGCCTCCCCTGGCAAAATCCTTGAATCCTTGGGGACGTTCTGAAACATTGGACTGTTGGCTAAAGGTGGCCAGTCCGTGGCACTCTGAAGACCTACCATGCTTTCCTCTCACAAATCATGGCAATTTTCCCGCTTGTGCCCACTCCCTTTTGTTCGGAGAGATGTTGGGAAGCCTCCTCTTGCCCTTTGATGGGGCAGAGGAAGGGGAACAGAAGGGAAGCCCTTTAGGGCACCGTCTGTTTGGCCCCAGTCGGGCTCTTGGGAGCCGCTAAGGACCGTAGCATTCCTACCAATTCCTGAAGAAGCTTTGAGGAGCCTGGGTGAGATCGAGTGACATTTTGAAGCAGCTCTGTGCTCGCCACTGCGAGCACGCTCTGGCACAGCACTGCCAGGGAACAACACCCTGTTGCTTTCAGCCCAGATGCTTTGGCAGATCTCACCTCGTGTGTCGCCGCTGCTTGGCAGTGGGGCTGGTGCTGCAGAGCAGGAGGAGCAGGTGCTTTGGGTTCTTTCTGCTCATTCTGCACCAACTCCCTGTGTTTTCGCAGTGGGTTTGGAGCACCATAAACAATATTGCTCTTTTTTTCTGGTTTTAAACTCTTAGATGGACTCGGGGAAAAAGTTGGGCCCTATGGCAGCCACTGGGTGAGGATGAGGAGTTATGTGGCTCTGCTTTTTGGGAGACACTGTGCTTCTTTTATACTTCCCCCCCAAATTCATAGTCATGGAGTGGTTTGGGTTGGAAGGGGCCTTAAAGATCGTCTCATTCCAATCCCCTGCCGTGGGCAGGGACACCTTCCACCAGCCCAGGTTGCTCCAACTTGGCCTTGGACACTTCCAGGGATGGGGTGTCCAGAATCTCTCTGGGCAGCCTCATTCAGCACTGCGGTGACAGAAAGTCCTGTTATCTTGAAGACTGTTCTCTAATTGCTTTTTGATATCCTGCTGCTGGTAACATTTCTTTGCACCCCTTTTGAAGCGTCTCTTCCCACAGTAGCCTAACACAGCCCTCAGTCCCAGGAAGGAGGGCACTTCCAGCTTCTTCCCTCTTCCCTTAGAATCTGCTTCCTGGGAAAGAGTCAGGCTGTTAAATACTCCTCTTCACGTGTGTGTTTGCCAGAGCCCTGACTGTGGGAGCCACCTGCCATGCATGAAACAGGGGGTTTTATTCACCGAGAACATTCTTTTTAAACCCTAATGCTGAAGTTTGAAGTGCAGTGGTACCTCAACCTTTAAGATAAAGAGTTGATGTGTTATTGTTTCACTTTCCTTGCCTTGCGGTTCCTTGCTCCTTGGTAACATGACATGGTAGGAGGTTGTGCTTCTTTAGATTGCAGCCCAGTCGTGTCTGGTGCCTGTAAATGTGATGCTCAGAATGTGCTTAGGAACTGGAATTACCTCTCTGCCCAGACCAAGGACACGCTTGTGTCTGAAACTCCGTAAGGATCGAAAGCCTTTCAGGGGTCAGAACTTCAGTAACATTTCTGCTCTGAACTGAACTTGGGTTGAGCTTCCCACAGAACACAGTTGTTGGCTGAAGCTCAAAGAATTCCCTGTGTGTTCAGTGTTTGGATCCTGGCAATAATTTTACATCATCACCTTTCCTTAGAAACCCTCAGGTCTCTTCCCTCAGGTGGAATCCTCTTCTCCCTCTGGATCTCTCTGGAGGCAAGAAAACCCAACCCAAAAACCAAACCAGATTTTCCTTGGTGTATTTTATATTATAATATTGGGAAGGAATTCCTGGCTGTGAGGGTGGGGAGGCCCTGGCACGGGTTGCCCAGAGAAGCTGTGGCTGCCCCTGGATCCCTGGAAGTGTCCAAGGCCAGGTTGGAGCAACCTGGGCTAGTGGAAGGTGTCCCTGCCCACGACAGGGGAAGGAAGTGGGTGATCTTTAAGGTCCCTTTCAACTGAAACCATTCTGTGAATCTGTAAGATGTAGATGAAATCTAAAGGTTTTGAATTTGCACAGCTTTGGTACTTGGATGGTGTTACTTTTATTGTTGTCATTATTGTGAGAAAAAGCCCAATTTTAATAGTTAGGAACTACTGCTTAGTCTATGCTAGAAAAAGTAAAGCTTTAGAAGGAAAAGGACGAGTTACACGTCAGAAATAGTTTTCTTAAATCACGGTATCATCCTAAAGGAATAGTGACAGTTTTTTTGTTTGTTTTGTGGGTGGGTTTTTCTTGTTTTGTTTTAAGTTTTTCTAGGTTTAAATTTGTGTTACTTGGGAGAAATTAATGCAATTTACGGTGAGCTCCACTTTGGGCTCGTATTGTTTGGGTTACTGAAGTCTGGCATCACTAGTTTTTTAGTGGTTTTTGGCTGCAAGGATGTTCAACCACACGTAAGTTTTTTTCTCCTTGGAAGCCACTTACTTCAAGACCAGACAAACCAAAAGGAGTAATTACTTAAACTTAAAAGTGCACATCCTAAATACAGGAATTGTTACAAGGGCAGGAAATTGGCCTTTCAGATAAGTGCTTTGGAACTGGGAGGTTTGACTGCACTTGTGCAAGCCTGGATTTAGTTCTGGTTTTAGTTGGGCTTCTCTGTGATGAGCAATGAGGCAGAGATGGAAATATTCTTAAAACCTTTTACTGGGGAGTGATTTATTGTTTAAGGACTTGGGAAGTGTGAATGGAGCTTGTCAGGCCTTGGCTCGAGATGTCTGTAAAAAGCTGTGTCAGAATATCAGTTATCAAATCATTGGGAACACAGCAAGGAGGTGCTTTAGTTACAATTTACAACCTGCGAGGACTTTATAGAATAGCTCTGCTGCTTCCAGGCTACTTTGGAGTGAGGAAAAACCTTGAATGTTGTTATTTTTATGAACTATAATACGGATTTACCAAGGACAGCAAGCCTGGGGAGTTCGGAAGGACGGTGGTTTATAGGAATTATGTCAGAATTTGTGTTATTAACACGGAGAATAAAACAATGTGATGTCTCCCAGTGCCACAGAACCGCTCTGCTTGTTGCCAGAACTAAGTGTGTGCTATGAACTTCTGCTTGAGTGAAATGAGCTACTTTAAATTCCTCCATGAAATCAGCCGTTGAAGGAATTCCCTGGAATCACCACACCAGCAGATTCCCCGTGATCGAGGTGTAATTTATAACAGCGGATACTTTTTTTGTAGTCCAGTTTTTCACTTAAAAAGCCTCTCTCAGTGTGTGTGTAAGTCCTCCAAAAACTTCTGTTGGACGTGAATTAGGTGTGTGGTATGTTAATTTTTTGCCGGCGGAGCAATCCCGAATAAAGTGTGGCACAGCCAGTTTGGAATTAGGGAAGCAAAAAGACTTGTCATACCAATAAGGCTGGGGAAGGAGGGGATAGAAAAACCTGCAAATACACCCCTTGCCCACGTGCCAAGAGATTTCACAAAACCAAGTTGGTTTTCTTTTAAAATTGAAATTAAAATGTCGTCGATGGTGGATGAAATCTGCCTTCATGGTGAGTGCCAGCATGTGAGTTGGACGGACAGAACACTTTGGAAAATCCAGTGTGATTCTTTAACTGCAGAGAGTTAGAAAGGTTTTGCATCAATCCCTAACGCTGTGTGTGTTTTCAAAACTGCAGAAGTACTTTGAGATCCTCCCCCTCTCTCCTGAAAAGCTGTTCTCTTTGGTCAGGTATTGAATAATTTATATCATGTGAGACTATTGCACATGATGTATTCAGCCCTTGTTTAGCTCTTACATTAATGGTTTGGCATGCTGGCTGTACATTGATATGGGAGATGCTTCCCATTTTTTCTCTACCAACTGTTTAAATATATCTTGTGCCTCAGTAACTGCAAATGGGAAATAGAATAATTCAAGTAATTTCCCCCGATGGTTTTTATGCGTAGGAAAAAATTTTCTTATTTTTTATTTTTTTTCTTTATTTTTTTTTTATAATACATATGCGTTTGCGCAATACATTAAAGGAGACCTTTAAAAATGATCCTGGTATTTATGGTAACCTTACGTTCAGCTGGAACAGTGGGATGTGAACAGGGAAGTTTAGACTTCAGGTCAAGTATTGACTGGGGATAAAATACCGGGTGTTTTCCACCTCTTGTATGGTTTTACATGTTGCCATGTAGGTAATTTATTCCATCTTTAATTAGTTTTGCACTGAAAATTGTGGGTAATGTCATTTCTACTCTGCACCAACACAAGAAACTCTGATAAAAGTGTTTTCCTGGAAGGACAGTGGACCAGAGCGGGAGAAGGATTAGTGCTGTAAAGTCCTGGCCCAGTCGGGATTGCCTGGAAAATCTTGTAAGCCTGTGTTGGGATAACGCTGCTCCTGCTCCCTGTGTGGCTGCTCTGCTGCAGGGCTTGGGAAGATGGGCTCAAAAGCAACGTTTTAGTTAAAAAAAGCTGTCAGGAGATAAAGAGTAGATGGCACTGATTTTGGGGTGTGCACACACTGAAATATTTGCGTGTGTTTTAGGGCATCAGAGGAAATATTTCCGTGGTTTTCCTGCTGATAAAAAGGTCCCAAGATGAAGTTGTTACATTTTCTAAAGGAGGGAGCTGGTAAAACTTTAATTCCTGTTGGCACCGGGCTGTGGAACTTGGGAAAAGCAGGTTTCTGTGGTTCAGATCTGGCAAGTTTTGGAGCGTCGTAGGGATCCACGGAGAATAGGGACCTTCCCCCCTCTTTATCCATGACCAGGTGAACCGGCGCAGGGAAAGTCCCGACAGGATCCTTGGGGGGGCTCCAGCCGCGGGGCTGCCGCTGCTTCCCACCCTGTGCCCGCTGGGCACCTGGGCACGAGGGGTCTGTTCCGGGTGCCAGGCACCTTCCAGAGGCACTGGAGAACAGGAAGCACCCCCCCACCCCGCTCCCAGGTGAGGGAATCGCAGCAGCGCTTCCACATCGCTGTGGGCTGGGAAAGTGGAGTAAAAACATGCCCGGGATCGGGATCGGGAGCGCTGCGGCCGCCACGGCGTAAGAGGGATCTGTGGAACTCCTGGAGTGGCTTTCCAGAGTAAGTCTTGTCAGTCTTTGCGTTTCGAGACGCCGGTTTTCCAAACCCACAGCTGTGCCCGTGGGATGGGGATCTCTCCCGAGGAGAGGAGCCTTGGAAGTGGTGCTGGTCAGTGGCTGCTCTGCTCCTCCATGGATCCACACAGTCACAGGCACAGACACGAATGTTCTGGCAGATAACCTGATTTTCCTTTAAATCGGTGACAAAAGATTGGCTTATTTCTCCTAGGATGCTTCAGTCCTTTTACCGGTGGTCGGAGGAGCTGGAATTCGTTTGCTTAAAATCTGCCGGGGGGATGAATAATAATGATTATAATAATAGTAATAATAATATTAATAAAGGATGTTCTTTCTTTAGCGTTAAACCCAAGCAAATTGAACAGAAATTAAACAGAAATTCATGTCCTGTGGAAAAGGGAAGGACAGGAGTAGCCTGGAATTTTAGGAGGTGACCTGACTTAAGGCAGTGAAAGGGAACTTTACAGCTTTTCAAAAGCCCTCGGAAGGATCGCAGCCGAGCGAGCTCCCACTCGGGGAAGCGTTGGGATACGCTCTTTAAGCATCCCAGCCCTGGCGAAGGCGTCCCGGAGCCGGGCAGGGAAGTTGGAATCCTACGCGCGGCGCTTATCCATAATCCCGTGTATCATGGCTGCGCCGCCCTGCCCTTGCTGTGGGGGTGAAATGTAGAACATGAGGCTGATCCTCGGGAGATGGAGCTAATTTCGCCCTAAACTTGAAAGTGTTAACAGCGCCTTGAAAATGTGACAAAGCTCAATCGCGCTCCTTGTTTATGGATCCCGCTCCCATTGGCCGCCCGGGAGCAGCTCTGCCCTGGCAACTGAGCGCGGTCATTTGCATGGCGCGCCGCCATTGGCGGGCGCGCCGGGCGGCTG
>VZRE01012478.1:60764-172580 GCA_013396775.1 Cephalopterus ornatus
CCGGCCCCCGGGGCTCCTCGCGGCTTGGCCCCCCCCCGCCGCACCGAACCTCTGCCCGCTCCACGCCGCCCAGCCTGGCCTCGCACGCTTGCCAGGGGTGGGGGCAGCCGGCGGCCTCGCCGGGCGACTTCGTTATTTCCGTTTTATTCTATCTGTTAATTTATCCATTTATTTATTTATTTTTCATCATCAAAACGCCTTAAAGTGGCCCCTGCAGAAAGCNACAGGCGCTAATAAGGCGAGCTTGGATGTCAGTCCAGCTTGGATGTCACTGCCCTTTCCCCCCGTGTCCGAGATAAGGATCAGGAGCCGCCGTGGACATGGAATAATCTATTTATGGAGCGCACACGCACGCTTACCTTTTAAAAATGGTGTTTCCACGGACCCCACCCCGGACAAAAACAAACCCCCTCGGCTGCGGGTTGAGTCCGGCTTTTTCCACGGAACACTCGCACACTTACCTTTTAAGAATTGTGTTTTCGCATCCCCCACGCACACCAAAAAAAAAAAAAACCCCAACAACCCCCCTCAGCTGTAGGTCGAGTCCAGCTTTTTTCATGGAATACGCGCGCATTTACCTTTCAAAAATGGTGTTTTCACAGCCCCCCACCCCAGACAAAAAAATGAAACCCCAACCACCCGCCTCAGCTGTAAGCTGAGTCCTGCTTTTTTCCATCCCTGTGTAGCATTCCTCCCTAAGAATATTGGGGAATCTGATCTTAAAGTATATTCTGCTGCTTAAATCTGCCTCTGTAGCTGTTTCTTTTTTTTTTCTTTTGATTTTTTTCCCCCTGGCTTCCAAACCTGCCTTTTCTCCTGTTCAGTCCTGGATCACTTTTCCTTCTTCAGTCCTGTTCCCCACTCCCTCCCTCTGCCTTCCTTAGTGTCCAGTTCCTGGGCTTTCTTTCCATAACTACTCACATTCCCTCTATCCAACTCAGTAAAACTGACTGGAAGGTTACTGAATTATTTAACTGAGTAAATCCAGCTACATTCCATGTTATTTTTTGCCTTTTTTTCCTTCTCCTTAGCATAAGTATCAATATATATCTGAGGTTTGATACCACTGGTGACAGTGGAAATTCCTTTCACCAGCAGGTTTATGATTAAATCTGATTTTTACTTTGGTGGAATTTTGATTTTTGGCAGAAAACTTCAGACTCAGGAGAGGTAAATTTAATTGCTCTTAAAGCAAACCTTTTCATAGTGAAACCTGGAGCCTTTTGGAAGGTGTAAACTAAGCTAAAGTATAATTTGTGTGTACTTGGAGTTTGTTTGGAGCCTTCTGAAGTGTGAATTTAGAGGATGTTTAATGAAAAAGTCATGTTAATTTAAACTTTTTGTCACCAGGTTTCTGTTGTATTATGAGATTGTCGTGGTTTATAAGGTATTTTTCTCCTTATTTACTGAGTTTGACAGAACTTTGTGTATAACCAGTGTTTTGGTTTTCACTGGGAACTGAGGGACACTTTCAGCAAGATAAAATATGGATACATAATTGGAATTTAGTTGCTGGAAAACCTGTGTTTGGAATAATATTCACACTTCATTCTTTGCTTTGAGTTATTTGTTGGGTCAAGGGTTGGACTTGATCCTGGAGGTGTTTTCCAACCTTAATGTTTCTGTGGTTCTTCAGACTTTAACCAGGATCACAAAAAACTAGATCTCTGTTTTTATGTTTTATATTCCCTCTTTTTAAATGTTCAGGCTTTTCATTAAATTAGAAAACATCCAAACCTTAGAATAACTGCATAAAATCATGAAATACACAGAAATGAGGAGGAGGAGAGAAAAAAAAGAAGCATCAGAAGCTCAGCCTTGGCACGTTTCCACTGGCATCGGTGACCTCTGGAAAATGAGTGGTTTATTCTTTGGAGTATTTGAATAATTTGTTGGTTTGTTTTTTTTTTTTAAAGTTTTAAAACCTCTTCTTTAAATCTGGTTTATTAAATATTCAGTAATAAAGTATTGATTGCTGAGATATTGAGCTTCACTCGCTCATTTGGCGTAATGTAAATAAATACCACCTTGGGTTGGATCAGCAGCCGAACTACTTGAGTTTGACCAGTGCTTTGGGATGAGGAGTTGGGATGTGGCTGGAAAACTCCTGAAGAATGTTGAATTTTAATATTAGATACTTAATATTAAATTAGAAAAAGATAAATATTAAATAAAAAACCCAAACCCTTCAATAATAACTATTTCGTTGTGTAAATACAGTTGCACAGTTGAGGCTGTTTCTTCTCCAAATCCTTGGATATCCTCTCATGGAGGATCTCAGGAGGGCAGTGTGTCAAAAAAAGGTGTTTTTTCCCTAACCTGTAAAGCTGCTCCTCTGTGGAGCTCTGTAAAACAGAGATTTAGCTCCTAGTATGTGTTCCTTGTGTTTTTAAAGCCTTCCACATTCTGTATATTCAAAATGAGAAGTTCAAAGTCTTCTGTGTCTATCCCATGTCTCCCTGTTTTTCTGCAGCAAATCCAGAATATTACAGAAGGAAACTGTCGTTTGTGAATTCCAAGGATACAAAACCAGTGCCCACTCTATGGAATATATATGCAGCCAGGAATAATTTTATTTGGAGCACGGTCTGAAGGGTGTCAGGGGATATTATGTTAAATACAATGGCAATAAAAAGATCTATTGTAGGGCCACCTATTGAGTGAGCTGTGCTTCCATTCTGCCCCTCCAAACAAACAGGGCATTCATGGAGCTAAACAGTATCATAACTTATTGACATGGAGGCACTGAATTAAAGCTGGGGAAGGATTCTGCTGTTCCCTAATTTCTGTGCCCAGCACTCTTCATTTTAATGTCCTTTTAATCTGCTTCATCCATAGGTGGAGGCTTTAAGACTGTGTAGGATCATCCCTAGGTGCAGTTCTCCCTGTTTACTTGTGGAGTTGGAGGTGTTTTTCAGACCTGCCCTCAAGGCAGCTGCTCCTCCAGAGCTGAAATGTAAAAGCAGAGGTGTCACAGAGCTTAATTTTGACTTTTTTAAAGTTCAGAGCGCTTGTGTTTCCTAGAGGTTTTAGCTGAGAATTTTAGGCTTCAGTTATTTAAAAAAAAAAAAAAAAGTAGTTTCACTTTCACAACATTTTCATAGCTTTAAGTTTCTCCAGAGTGTCCTCAAAGTAATATTTATAAGTTAATGAAACACAGATTTATATGGTGGTTGGCAGTGGATTAAATGAGTTTTAGAAACTCCCTTCTCTTGTTGTGGGAGAATTCCAGCGTTTGGTCCTTCTGGTACCACGTTTTTGGAGTGGCTTTTTTTTTTGGGTTTTGTTTTTGAAGGTGCTTCCCACAGTGTGTCCCTGTCCCAGGTCCGAGCCACAGTTTTTCCACAGGAGAGGGAGTTGGTGTCCTCTGGCTGCACAAAACCCCACAAACCACGTGCAAGTCCTGCCCAAAGGCCTCCTGCTGCAGCTCCTCCAGGGAAGGAAAGAGCCAGCAGGACAAGCAGTGTCAGAGCAGCCCATGAGCCTGCTCCTGGCCTGTTTTTTGGGAAAAGATCCCAGGAGTAGTTTTATGTCCCCTCCTAAGCACTGTGTCTTCTGTGTCCATCAGGGAAGAGCGCGAGCAGGAGGAATCCGGGGGTGTGTTGGCCCAGTGAATGGGATTTGAGAGGGTGGATGTTTCTAAGTTTAGGGCTTAATTCTGCTGTGAGAGAAGGCAGTTGTTTGGCTTTTCCGTGCAGGGAAGTTGGCTGAATGGTTATTGTAGGGATTGCTTCTCAAGTGGCCATTCTTAATAACTCCTCCACAATCATTTAGTTCCTCCAGAGGAGGAACTGCCGTGGGATATTTATAACGGGATTGTTCGCTCTCCAGTAGCTGCTGCAGGTAATTTCCCTTTGTTCCCTGGGTTCTCCCAGCTTTTCCCTGCGTTCTCTCAGCTTTTCTCACTCCAGCCCAAGCAGAGTGAGGTCCGTGGACCTCCAGGTTCTCATGTGGTCATTTTGAACCCTGTGCAGGGGGACAATGGGCTGGGAACGTTGCGGCAGTTCACTGAGAGTTCAGGTTGGCATTTGCTTGTTGCTTAAAAGATGATTGTTCTCAACTCTGAAATCCCCCGTGGTTGACATTTATTATGTTCAGGCAGAGCTCTGGTAGGTCTGACTTGTCTTCAGTGTGGGTTTCTTTGAACAGAGAGTTCTCAAGGTACAAGTGTTTGTCTCTGTTGCTAATTGCTCCCTGTCTGCTTTAGGATGTGCCGATGGAGCACAGGGATGGTTGGGTATTAAAGAAATGCAGGGATCAGCCTCATTTTTCCAGGCTCATTCCTTAGAGGCACCTTCAATAGCTGAGGTATCACAGTCCTCATGGATAGTGAGAATTTTTCCCAAGCATAGATTTTGAAAAGCAAAGTGGGCCAGAAATCTGCAAAACAATTCACTTTGCAAAAAAAGAGGTGGATATTACATATGAAGGGAGAGAGTTGTACAGTTCCTCAGCTAACATGGGATTTTTTTTTGAGGAGACATTTGGCTGTTTTCACAGTCATTAATTTAAATACAAGCAAGAAGGTGCACCCCTTCACGTGTGGTGGCTTAGCAGGGACTGGAAGTAGAAAGATTTGAAGTCTGAAGGAGTTCTGTGCAGTGAGAACACCCTTCTTGGTCTGTGGTGTTGGCCCACTAGCTCTTGAACTCTCAAGAGAAATGAGAACCCCCGTTGTGGTGAGCAAGGCAGTTCACACTTTTATTCTCTGGTGGTGTTTCCTGGCAGGTTCTCACTCAGCTTCCAACATACCCCTGAGAGGGAATATCTCGGAATGCCCCAGGCAGGGAAAGGGAGGATGGGGCAGGAGGTGAAAGGAAGCTCAAAACATTTTGGGGCAAAGCAATGACCTTTAGAGGGAAAATGTTGAAGAAATGAGTTGTGCAGAGGAGAAAGTTTCATCCTTCAGCCTGAGATCACAGAAACACGGACAGGTTTGGGTTGGAAAGAGCATAAAGATCATCCAGTCCCACCCCTTGCCATGGGCGGGGACACCTTCCACTAGCCCAGGTTGCTCCAAGCTCTGTCCAACCTGGCCTTGGACACTTCCAGGGATGGAAAACCCCCAAGGATCATTACCATTGTTAGTGGTAAGTTCTCAGACGTGGGGAATTCCTACATTGACCTTCTAAAAGTGTGATATAAATGTTGATGGAAATTTCACTGCTTTACCTTCTTCATCCTGCCCAACAGTCAATAGACAGGGAGATGTTTTTAAGGCTTTTGCAGAGGGGTGTTATCAGCAAAGTAACTCTTTATCTCCTGGTGTCCTGAAATCCAGCTCAGCTGATGCACTTGGAAGGTGCTTTTGTCAGTCCTGGAGGCAAACTTCAATACCTCACAGGGTCAAAATTGTTAAACTGGTCCTTTCTTGGGTTTAATTTTTAGTTGTGAGGTAAGTAGGTACGGAGGCACGTTAAGGAAATGTCACTTTTTCAATGTTCTCATGATTTTTGTCTGACTTTGCCTCCTTCTTTATCTTTCACTATGAATATACTTCAGTAGAATGCTTGAGTAGAGCTGTGACAGAGGGACAAAGAGAGTCAACAGAGATACTTTGAGAAGCAAAGTATATCTTTCACAAGTGACAGAAGTGCCAAGAAACCATCTAATTGCTGTGGGGATTTTCAGGTGAAGTCCCACATGACAGAGGAGCTGCTCCAGCAACTCTTGATTCCAAGAGAGAAATCCTGGCACTTACTTTCTGCTGACTTTTGCGGCACAGAGACATGGAAACGTTGAGGCTGGAGGAGACCTTTGGAGGTCACCTGGGCCAACCTCTCCTTGCTCAAGCAGGGCCACCTGGAACTGGGTGCCCTGTACCGTGACCAGTTGGGTTTTGAGCACAATCCACCCTTTTTTTCAGGAATAGTGATCCTGTCTCGGGGTGGAACAGAGTCACCTGCAGCTCTTCCCCGTGAGTTGGTGGATTTTTGTGCCTTGCTTTGGGTGAAAGTTTTACCACTTGGTGACCTTAAGATACCTTTATTGGGAGGAGGTTTAATGTCTAAATGAGTTTTGTGGACTCTTGTCAACGTGGGAATAACAGAATCTCAAATGGATGAGATAGGAAATTGAATCTTGAAAAACTGTGTTGAGTTTTTAAATTGTACCCCAAAATTGTCCTGTGTTAAACCAACTGTAGTTTATTTATAGACCAATAACCACCACGTCAAGTAGTTTTTCTGCTCGGAGTTAATAATTTCTGTGATGCTTGGAATCACAGAATGGTTTGGGTTGGAAGGACCATAAGGATCATCATGTTCCAAATCCCTGCCATGGACAGGGACACCTTCCACTGTCCCAGGTTGCTCCGAGCCCCGTCCAACCTGGCCTTGGACACTTCCAGGGATGGGGTATCTGCAAAACATCCATTAAAAAGAAATCCATTTAAAACAAAGCCATTTTGAATGAGAAAAGTACTTCCTATCATCACCACATAATTAAATATATTCTTAATCTTCTTCCAGTGTGTTCAGATGATACTTTAAAGAAATAAACCCAACCTTCTTTATGAGAAGGGAACCCATTTTTGCAGTGTCTGTATTTCCAGATAGTTCTGGAACCTTCTGAGTGCAAATCTACATAAAGGTGTATGTTTTTATGCCACCCCTGAGCTAACATTGGGTCAGGCCTATTTGTAAGATAATTCCACTCACTCCCATTCCATAATCTCTTACTGTATAGAGATCTTGGCATACTTTTAGTTTTCTGTCACTTTTTTACAACCTGTGATCACTTGAACGTGCAGCGCTTAGAAAGGAAAATCGATGATCGACTGCACCTCATTCCTTAGATATTGCTATCCTGTGGAAGTTCTGGATGTGGATTTTAGTCCTCCTGTGGTGGCCAGCAGATCACTTACTTTTTTTGGGTGTCTAGAACTCTCCAGATGAGCCAAAAATCAATCTCTGAGCCACCAGAGGGTTTGTGAACCTCAATTAATGGGTGCACACAAACGTCCCCATTTCTGGAGCGACTCCTCGACCTAAAACTAAAGGAGGTCAAGATTTCTATTCTAGCCAGTTCTTCTTTCTCCCCTCATTTCTTCCTGACGTGACACCAAGTGTTTCCAGGCAGTTTGGAGTGTTCCCTTGGGATTAGATGTCCCGGGGTAGGATTGCAGGTGTCACAGAACAAAGTCTGAGATGTGGCAAGGGCAGGTATTGCATCAGGGCTTGTTTTTGTTGATAGCCAGGGCTGCTTTCAGCAGCAAGGCTGTGAACTCCAGTGCCTTCATTCCAGGGACAGGAAGAAGTTGTAAACATGGAATTCCCTGGCTGCTGATCCTGGTGGTTACAGGTCTTCAACTTTTGACCCAGGTGGTTGTTGCTTGTTGCCAACATGGGCCAGTGTTGGTACCACCATCAGGAGATGACCGAAATGCCTTTGTTTGGAGTGGCTTGGCCAATTCCCACCATCTCCTTGTCATCCTTCATGTCACCACCTGCTCAGGCGCTTGTGTCTCCTCATATCCCTGGGATTTGGGGTGAAACCCCTGATTTGGAGAAAGGTTCTTGTTGGACGTGGTTTGTTTTCACCTCTGTTGACATCACTTTTTGTGTGGGACTTCCCATGGGATGTGGTTTGGATTTGTGTCTTGTTGACATCACTTTTTGTGTGAGACTTCCCATGGGATGTGGTTTGGGTTCACCTCTCTTGACATCACATTTTGTGTGGGACTTCCCTCCAAACAAACAGGTGCCTGTTGGTGAAGCACAAACAGTGAATCTCCCCCCAAAATTTAGATTGATTAAAATGCCTGGACCTGGAGTCAGGTGGATGTGGGAGGGACAAGCTGTTCAAGCACGGAAAGCGTCAGGTTGAACTGAAATCTTGGATTTACAGCTGCTCTTCTGTGGGATAATTATATTTTGTAATACTTTTCTACTTTACTTTTTTATTTTAGTGCATTCGGGTTATTATTATTCAGTTTATCCTCAGATTTGTTGTGATTTTCGGAGTGTCAGAACGTCCTTTAAAGTCAAACTGTAAATGAGAACCCCACACTTTCAGGATTTTTGGGTGTACATATGTGAGTTTCTGCTTTTTTAGAGATCCAAGTGCAGAATTTTCAAAAATTAGATTTGTTTTTATTAAGTTATGTGATTTGCCAGTGATCTGTCTGTTGGAAACCTGTGGCTTGGGGTAAAAAAGTACAAGAAACAAACCTTTTAAAGCAACTGCCTCCAATTTAGAATTAATGGTATTTTTGACTGTCTGATTTAAATATTGTTTTGACTTTTACTTCAGTCACCAAGATGTTGCTAAGTGAGATTATGAGGGATTTTTTCCTCAAGAATTAAAAGAGCAGAAAGTAGAGATCCTGGATGATGTCTTACATATGCTCTTCCATTCTTACAGGAGTGTTCAGTATATGTTGAAAAGTAACTGTACACTAAATTTATCAGGTTCCAGAGGTGGAAGATTAACTTGGATCCTCAGTTTTGGATGGACATTTTACAGAAGAGTTAAGAGTAATTTTCTGTGCAGTGTCAGGACTTTATTTAATTTTCATTTGTAAGACCATTTTGGTACTTTACCCTGTTATCAGAGGCACAGTAATTCACACAAAAAAAAGGGAATTTTCCTATATCTCATCATTGTGTATATGTAATTTCATCATTTCATGTATAGCATCATTATTGTCTGTTAGCGCTTTAGGAGCACTGGAGGAAAACACCAGTGGCCTGTCAGTGGGTATTTCACTGCAGGGCTTAACCCCTTTTAAAGTCATAATAATTATCCCACATACAGCCTTTCTCATCTATAGCTGTTTGAATAGTATTTTGACTTTTTTATTGAATATGTTTGTCCATAATCAATGTAAAATGATGTTTGATTTCATCCCGTGCAGTCCTGTTGCCCCTGACAGGGCTGAGGCAAGGATCCACTGTAATTTTCAATGTTTGGGTTTTTTTTTTTTTCCTTGACATAGTTATTTTTAAGAAAGCCAAATTGATGATCTTAGTTCATCTGCTGTTCTCTGCTGCTCATATTTTCTTGCAGGGTTTTGCCTGTAAAGGAAATGGGGATTTCCCTTCCTTGGTCAGGTGCTTGACTGTTTAACACCTTCCTTCTAAATTTAATCTTGACCAATAAATTCTGCTTTGAGATTGCAGCTGCTGTTTGTTTGCAGGGAGGCACAAACACAGAGGGCAGGGAATCCCAGAATCAGCAAGGTTAGAAGGGATCTTCAGGATCATCCAGTCCCACCAGAATCCCCCCTAATTCATGTCCCAAAAAAAAGCCTTTGCTTTTCTTTTGGCACAATCAGTCAGAAAGTTGCTGTGAGCGACCCTGAGAGACACAACTCGGGTGTTTTTCTGGCTTTTGTGGAGTCCACACACAAAACTCATGTATTTGGAAATAACCCCTGTCAAATTCTGATTGTGACACATATTTGGAGGTGTGAGAAAAGGTTTAGAGTCATGGAATGGTTTGGGTTGGAAGGGACCTTAAAGATCATCCAGATCCAACCCCTGCCATGGGCAGGGACACCTTCCACTAGCCCAGGTTGCTCCAAGCCCCATCCAGCCTGGCCTTGGACACTTCCAGGGATCCAGGGGCAGCCACAGCTTCTCTGGGCAACCTGTGCTAGGGCCTCCCCTCCTCTCAGCCAGGAATTCCTTCCCATTATCCCATCTAAACCTACTGTCATTGAATTGGAAGCCATTCCCCCTGTCCTGTCACTCCAGACCCTTGTGAAAAGCCCCTTCAGCCCCCCTTTAGTTAATCTTTGATTTCTGGGTTCCCTTCGTACCAAAACTCTGGGGTATGAAAAAAACGGCTGAGCTCTGCGAGGCGGGACGCGGAGGGGAATACTCTCAAACCATTCAAACTTCACCTTGTCTTTGCAGGAGGAGAGACTTCAGCATGCAAACCTTCATCTGTTCGGCTTGCACCATCGTTTTCATTCCATGCTGCTGGCCTTCAGATGGCTGGACAGATGTCCCACTCCCATCAGCAGTACAGTGACCGGCGGCCGCAGAACATCAGTGACCAGCAGGTTTCTGCCTTATCCTACGCTGAGCAGCTCGATCAGCCACTCCCACTGACAAACCAGGTGAGGGGCGCGCAGAGGTGCTTCACGTCGCACAGTTCCTCTAAATACAGCCGTGGAATCCCGGGATGGCTTGGGTTGGAAGGGATCGTAAAGATCGTCTGGTGCCACCCCCTGCCGTGGGCAGGGACACCTTCCACTAGACTGGGTTGCTGCAAGCTGGCCTTGGACACTTCCAGGGATCCAGAGGCAGCCACAGCTTCTCTGGGAATTCTATCCCAGCCCCTCCCCACCCTCCAAGCCAAGAATTCCTTCCCGATATCCCATCTAACCCTGCCCTCCTTCAGCTTAAGGCCATTCCTCCTTGTCCTATCACTCCAAGTCCCTTTCCAGTTTAATGTGTTGTACAACCATAAACTGCAGCATCAGGGCATTTATTTTCTTTAAATTGTTTTGTTGTTTTGTTTATTTTTTTAACTAAGTAACTCCTGACTCTTTAAAGGATGTGTTTACAAGTTCCTTGAAGTTCTTTTAAAACATCTAATACATATTTGTTGTGATTCTTCTACTTAAAAAATCTTTCCTCTTATTTTAAGAAAATGCTGCAAGTGGAGAGTTCTAAGGAGAGTTTAATAATGGTGGGTTTTAAATTTTTATGGTGCTTGTGAGAATATAACTACTTTATTACTTGTTCTCATGGACAGTGTTTTAATGCAGTGCCACTGGTTGGTGTATTTGGAATAGAGAGGTTTGCACGAAAATATATTATTGGGCAAGATAGACTTTTTCTTTTTTTAAAGCAACATCTAAAGCTGTGCTATCATTGGGGTTTTACTACTACTAATTTACAACTTACTACTGCAAGGGGGTACAGTGGACACAGGGATTAGGATGCTGCTGCTTTTGAGCTGTCAGGATCAGTGTTTCCTCTGTCCTGCCTTTGAGTTGCCAGAATTGAAAGAACTCCTTGTGCCGGTAGCCACAGGAGCTGCTGTTACTCTGGATAAGTGGGAATTCTGTTATTTTTTAAAAAATGGCACAGCCCAGTTGAGCACAGATTGGTCCCAAAGCTTAAAACCCAGAAGTCTACAGGTCAGAAGTCCAAAATTTGGGGCAGACTGTGAGGCAAGTTTCACATGGGGATGAAGATGAAGTTTTTGGTTGCTCCCAGATTCAGGTCTGTTCTTGTGTTCAGGATGTCTTGAACAGGTAGAGGAGTCTGCAGTACCATCAAGAGATGCTCTGGTGCTGTGGGAAGACACTTATGTGGGAAGAAGAATGGATTAGAGAGGATGGGAATGGTCAAGCCAAGTGCCAGGATGTTGGATACCAGGATTTGGAGATCTCTGATGGCAAGGTCTCCACAAAGAAGGGCAGAGGGAAGGGAGCTGGCAAAGGTTGTTTGTGAGAGCAAATCAGTAGGAAGAGTAAATCTGCTCCTATAAACAATATTTAGCTTGAGGATCTACAAATGTATTTTGTGTCACTTTTTTTAGGTTAAAGGTGCCCCCAAACCTCCCCAGTGAGGTTGGTCCGTCAAGAAGAAAAGTTGCTGGTTCCTTAAACCTCTCAGGGCACTTCAGGGCTACAACCAGGCATCCCCTGTGTGAGCTTTAGTGACATCAGTGCTCGGTTGGTCATGTTTTCAAACTAAACTCAAGGAATTTTAGGTTGCCTGGATGTTATCCATGTGAGGAAGTGATCAGCTGGACACCTTGGTGATGGCAGCGGAGCTGTCTCTGCACCACTAACACTATTTTATAGGATCAGTTCTTATTTTGCCAGCTCCATCTTGGTTTTTTCTGCGTTGTAGCTTCTGTTTTCCTATTTTACTGAAGTCTTTGTTGTCCTCTGCCCAAGCAGCTCAGAATTGTCACTTCTTTATCCTTTCAGCACCCTTGGCTTTCATGGTGGGCAACTTATTGAAGTCTTCTGAGTACTTGTCTTTTGTGCCTCTGTCCTCCTCTGAGTTCTTGTGCTTCCCCCATCAGCCAGGCCCACCAAGAGTTCTCCAGAGCAGGTTCCTGGTTGGAGTGGAGGTTCTGTAGGAGCTTTTTGTCTTTGCATTGATCTGATCTGCACAGCCAAATCCAGCTGAGATCTTCTAGTTCATCCTGATTCAAACTCTTATTGTTTTTTCACATAAAAGCTGTGACTTTCTGTGGTTGAGGGCACCGAGTGTCACATCCAGGGATGGGGATTCCACCTCCTCCCTGCTGGGCAGCCCCTTCCGATGTTTAATCACCCTTTCCAGGAAGAAATTCCTCCTGATGTCCAACCTGAGCCTCCCCTGGCACAGCTTGAGGCTGTCCCCTCTCCTCCTGTCCCTTGTTCCCTGGGAGCAGAGCCCGACCCCCCCCGGCTTCCCCCTCCTGTCAGGGAGTTGCAGAGCCACAAGGTCCCCCCTGAGCCTCCTTTCTCCCTTCTTATCCTTAAGAAGATCCTGGTTTTAACATGCAGCAAAAGGCTGAATGTTGGAGAAGGTTTGATAGATGGATCTGACACGGCCATAAAAACAGGAGGAGGGAAAAGGTAACTCCTGGCAGATACAGGGAGTTTAATTCCTAAAGGGTAGATCCTTTTAGTGCAGTGGCTCACATCCAGTCAAACACACAAGAATTAGGTCTAAACAGATAAGGATTAGGTCTCCAAGCTTTGGTTTCCTGGTTTTTCCTAACACCAGGATCATCAGCAGGCTGGACAGTGCCTTGGCTGCTCCAGCCTAAAAGTAACTCATTCGGTGCCCTAAAAGTAATTTCTTTGGGTGCAAGTGTCCACCCGTTGGTTAATAAGGAGTTACAATAAGGAGTTACCGACCCCTTTGCTCCTGAGAGGGCCCGTTCCCTGGTGATGGAGTAGCCAGGGCACTCAAGGAAGCAGGAATTTCCCGGGAAGCTCCAGGTAAAGGAGAGTCTTTCCCGAGCTCCAGCCCCCCTCTGGTGGCCAAAGGGCCGCGGTGCTTCTGCTGGGAAAGCCAACCCTCTCCCAGATTCCATCCTTCCCAGAAATTCCCTCTGTTAAATAATTGCCTGGTTACTTTTCAGGTTATTTTTTTTTTTTTTTTAGGNTTTTTTTTTTTTGAGGATATTTTCTGGTTCAGGTTCCTGCAATGATTTTAATTCATAAACAGAGAATAGGAAAGCCTTGAATATAAATTTATTCCTTTTATTCCTGCTCTGTCCTGCTCTGGATTTTGATTTTATTGGTGTGAAGGCCATATTCTGGTGTTTTAGGCATCGTGCACAGTTGGAGATTAAAAATTGTAAAAAAATGTAAAATTTTTCTGCAATGTAAATATTGTACTGTTAGAAAACAGTAACAATTTTATTACTTATATTAAAAATATAAATTATATAAAAATATATTTATATTAAAATTTATATTAAAATATATAATACACATATTTATATACATATAAATGTATATAGACCTTCTAAAATACCTTAAAATTACCCTTAATATTTTATTTACATAATCTTCTCTTGCACCTCTTTCTGTCTGTGCTCCCCAAACCCATCATTGATTGACAAGGCTCAAATAATAGGATGATACTCCAAAACCAGCCACTTTTCACTTACTTGTGGGGGTTTAAATTACAGTTAACAACTTCCAGCTCTTTCCTTTTTAATTTTTTTCTTTCAGGAGTTGGTCTTAAGGCTTTTGTTTCCCAAAAAGTGCTGGGTCCTGCTCTTGGTTGTGGAGTCTCACCCTCTGCTGAGAGCCAGAACCAGGGAAGCTGTAGGAGCAGAAAACTTGGGATCTGTGGGATCCTCCTCCTTAAACAATCACAAACTCATATTTCTTTGTCCGTTTTTAACTGGTTGCGTCTTGTGAGTTCAGTGTAACCCGATGGGAAAATAAGATAAGAAGCTTAAAAGTTGTCTCAGCTTCAAAAAAGTGGGTTTTTTTTGGCTCTGCACTAACGGTCGTCTCCATCCTGGGTGCTCAGATGGCCCGAAACTGCTTCAAGTGAAGTACAGAAAGATCAGAAAATTGATTTAACTCCTCAAGGAGCTGAGGTGAATTCACAGGCAGATTTTGGTAACAAATTCCAAGAGTTCAGCTTTCAGGAAGCAGCCGGAATTGGAAGGTCAGGCTGATGCTGAACACTTTTATCTCTGTTTATCCGAGATCACTTAGCACCTGCATAATCCCTGTTTTTACTGACCAGAGCTTGGCCAGAGATTTTATTGATCACAGCTAGATCAGGGCCAAGTTCGTGCCTTCATTCAGATCCGTAATTCAGTTAAAAATCCTTAATTCAGTTATTTCCACTACCTGATAAACATTATGGTCCCTGTCCTGAGCGTGGACATGTCAATTAAACAAGTCATCACAACTGGAATTCTTGCTAAAAGTTGCCTTTCTACTCTAAAATCTTCATTATTTATTCTGCTCATTTATTTATTCCATTTCTAAAATGGAACGTGTACTTTACACAAGCTAAATGTATCTTTTTATCCCCCTTTCTTTTTTTAATGAACATGGATAGTGGTGGATCTTTCTTGTCTTAAAAAACCCCAAATCTGAATTCAAGCACCCCGTGAACAGAATATGTATTTCCATAATCAAAATAAAATGCATTCATAAGGGAAAAATTATTTTTATGTTATTTTATTTTATTTTATTTATTTTCTTTCTTTTTATTTTTATTTTGTTTTGTTTTATTTTATTTTCATTTTATTTATTTTTATTCATTTTTATTTTATTTTTTCTTTTATTTATTTTTATTTTTATTTTATTTTATTTTGTTTTATTTTTATTTATTTTAATTTTATTTTATTTCTTTTTATTACTTTATTTTGTTTTGTTTTATTTTATTTTTATTTTATTTATTTTTATTTATTTTTATTTATTTTTATTTTTATTTATTTTTTATTTGACTTAATTTCATTTTATTTATTTTATTTTAGATAATAAAACCTACCTCCAAAGAGAAAGAATTCTGTTTTCTGTTCCTTTATTCACCAAACCCAAAGATCTCTGCTGGTTCAAATAAACACACCTGAGTTAAAATCACAGTTTCCTTAAAACATGGTTTGTCTCAGGTGTGTTTGAGTATCCATGGGGCTCTTGGTTGCCTTTTTTGTGGATGTTTATTGACAAATACAATTGAAATTAAAATAGTTTCTTGTCTCTCAGAGATTCCAGGAAGATTTGGGATCTGTTTTTCAGGAAGGTTTGGGGTCTGTCAGGAAGACCTGAGCTTGCAGTGTTGCTCTCTGGCCACCAGATAGAGACTGAAGCTTGTGAAAGAGGAGTTTTCTTTCTCTTTCCTCTCTTTTTTCCCCTCTCTTTTCCCCTTTCCGTTGGTGGTCGAGGATCCTTGGAAGCGCAGGCAGGAATCGGTGTCACCCCAGCAGTAATTTGTCATATAAAATTCATGATGAGCTCTTTGCTCCAGGCTCTTCCATCACCAGGGAGGAGGGAGCAAGAATCTCTCTTGGAAGGAGAAGAGAACGTTACAAATTTGAAAATATCAAAGGAGGACGCGGGGAAAAAAGAAAAAAAGCAGCTCAGATTCTTTCTCTTCTCCCACCCAAAACTTTATGAACCCAGGAGAAGCAAAATAGCACCTGTTGAAAAGTTCCTGCGGGTTCCAGTTGAGGCCTCTGGGGTGTGGGACTGTCCAAATCCACCCTTAAAAGCGTAATTTTTAAATAAAGAACTGACTGCGAGAACCAGAGGAGTAGCCTTTGGAATTTAAATTATTATTATTTAATTATTTACAATAATTAAATAATAATTAGGGAACAGCAACAGATCATAGTTTGTTTTTTTTTTTCACCAGGCTGCTTATTTCAGAGTGGAAATGAGATTTATTTTTGAAGTAAGCAAGGAAATTTGACTTATAAATTAGAAAATAAACATGAGGACTTGTCCTACAAATGCCCTTTCCGAGTTAGATGAGTGTTATATGTGAATATTTGGTGTGAACTATGGAATTCTTCCACACCTGAAGTGGAAAACTCAGAGTCCCTGTGCTGCTCATCCAGCCCTGGGGTTTACCAGCAAAATCTACCGGTGTTCTTGTGCTCCAATTAAGAAATTTTAAGGAAAATACTTGGATTTGGGAAGCCTGGAGCAGTGCCGGTTGGGATTAGGATGTGCCGCTGCCCAGTTTTGAGCGGGGCTGTGGGAGGGAACCAGAGGAGCTCTTATTTAGGTGTGGTTTGTTTAATGCTCCGCATTTGTTTGGCAGCTGAAAGGAAGCAACAAAAAAATGTTTTGTGAGTGTCAAATAGTTTGTTTTGGAAACTTTGAGATGGTTTCCTGATGTTTACGAAGTTTTATGGCTTGTAATAAAAGGGAATTAATGTCTTCTCCCCTGTCCATGTGCACCCACTGGAGATGGGAATTCTGGGGTGGTTCCTTCGGTACATGGGGGCAGGTCCAGTCTCAGAAGCACAAATTTTTTACAATTTCTTTTTGTGAGACCTTTTTTTGGGTCGCTGCAGTGTGATTTTTTTAAAAAAAAAATTATATTTTGTCATTGAATGAAAAAAAAAGCCTCTTTGCACAGCAACCACTGTAAAATTTATCATTTATGATAATATTTAGTATTTTAATACTGAATATGTATAATACTCTATATAATATAATAATAAAATATATAATACAATAATAGAATACTATATAATACAATAATAATAATACTATATACTAAATAATTTATAATTCTAAATATTTAGTATTTTAATACTAAATATTGTATAATTTAGTATTATAATACTAAATAGTATGGAATACAATACTATATAATATAATAACCTTTAGGAATACTTATTACTGAGTAATATTTGAGTAGTGATATTTAATTAATTAATTTAATATTTACCAATAGTTATTATTACTTACTAATAAAGTAACACTGTAAAAGATGGAGGAGCAGTTCCACTTCTCCAGGTCATTTATTAGTTCAATAATATGGATAGAAAACATCCATGAAACAAGTTTTTCTCCAGTTGGAATTGCTTAAACTTGCCCTGAGGTTTCCTGTCGTTGGGAAATGGGGAGGAATAACCCCAGGCAGCAGCACAGGCTGGGAATGACCTGCTGGAGAAGGAGCTGGTGGACAAGGAGCTGCCTCTGAGCCAGAGCGTGTCCTGGGAGCCAAATGGGATCCTGGGGGCCATCGGGAAGAGCATTTCCGGAGGGTCAGGGAGGGGATCCTGCTCCTCTGCTCAGCCCTGGCAGGCACATAAAATCCGAGAATCAGCCAGGTTAGAAGGGACTCTGAGATCACCAAGTCCAACCCTGGATTCACTACCACCGTGGTTCCCAGCCCATGGCACTGATGCCACATCCAGTCTCACCTTAAACACCTCCAGGGACGGAGAATCCACCACTTCCCTGGGCAGCCCATTCCAATGTCTGAGCACTCTCTCTGGAAAGAATTTCTTCCTAATATCCAACCTGAACCTCCCCTGGCACAGCTGAAGGCCGAGCCCTCTTGTCCTACTGCTGGTTCCTGGGAGAAGAGACCAACCCCCACCTGGCTCCAACCTCCTGTCAGGGAGTTGTGGAGAGTGATGAGGTCTGCCCTGAGCCTCTTCCTCTCCAGGCTGAGCCCTCCCAGCTCCCTCAGCCTCTCCTCATGGGAACTGTGCTCCAGTCCCTTCCCCAGCCTCGTTGCCCTTCTCTGGCCCTGCTCCAGCCCCTCCATGTCCTTCCTGAGCTGAGGGGCCCAGAGCTGGACACAGCACTCGAGGGGTGGCCTCACCAGCGCCGAGTCCAGGGCAAGGATCACTGCCCTGCTCCTGCTGCCACACTGTTCCTGAGCCAGGCCAGGATCCCTTGGCCCTCTTGGCCCCCTGGGCACACTCTGGCTCATGTTCAGCTTCCTGTCACTCCAGACTCCCAGGTCCCTTCCTGCCTGGCTGCTCTCCAGCCGCTCTGTGCCCAGCCCGTGGGGCTGCCGGGGCTTGTTGTGGCCATCTGCAGGGCTGGGCCCAGCTCTGGCTCCTCAGCATGGCAGGGACATGGAGCTGCTGGAAGATGGTTCTCCTGAGGAGATGCTGAAGGGATGGAGCATCTCTGGGAGCAGGAAAGGCCGAGGGAGCTGGGGCTGTTCAGCCTCCAGAGCAGACACTGAGAGGGGACCTCCCCCAGGTCTGTGGGGGCTGCAGGGACGGGGCAGAGGATGGAGCAGGGCTCGGGCTCTGATCCTTCCAACTCAGCCCATCCCGTGATTCTGTGATTTCATGCAGTCGCTGTATCATTAAATTCCTGTTTTTTCCCCTCATTTCTTATTCCAGAGGCGGATGCCCCAAACTTTCCGTGATCCAGCCACTGCTCCACTGAGGAAGCTCTCCGTAGATTTGATCAAAACATACAAGCATATTAATGAGGTAACGGCTCCTCGGTGTGCATTGAGGGGAGGGGTTTGTTACAACACATGATTAATGTATTTTCTACAAATAATATCATAAAAGGATCAGAAAAATCAAGTTTTCTCTCAGTTGTTCCCATTGAGGTCATTGATGTCCTGGTCCTGCTTTCTGTCCAGCACAGGAAATCTTTTATCTTGGAATTTATTTTCTCTTGTTTTCTAAACAAATGTTTTGCATGATAAAGAATTATGAGGGGCACAAACACACTTTGAGCCCACGCTATAAAACTTTAATAATGTGTCTGAGGACTTCTAAGGAAAATGCTGAAGTGTTTTCCCTAAATTATTTAATAAAATCTTATTGGCAAATGTAAAATATAAAATTGTGGTGCTTCGTACAGGAAAGCATCAGTTAATTTCAAACTCTTTGGCAGTTGAAGCGATATCACTGACTTCCTTGGAATTCTTTTCCTGTCCTGTGGAAAGCTCCAACTGCTGATTCTTATTTCCAGGCTTTCTTAGCGTTTTGAATGTTGCTGTGTACTTGTGGTTCTGTTCTTCTTGCACCTGTGAACTCCGGGGGATCAGAACATTTATTTATAACCTGCTCAATTATTCCTCAAAATATTCCAATATATATTCCAAAATATTCCAACAGAAAGACTTTGCTTTGGAATAAAGACTTGGCTTCAGCCAGAGCAATAGCAGAGGGTGACTTGGATTTCCACTGGTACAAGTTGCGTTTTAGAACCGGGGGGTGATTAATAAAAGTCGATTTTGCTCTTTATTGAAGCGACACTCTAAAAAACTGCTCTTGAACCAAGCCCCTTTTCACCCTCAGGTTTACTATGCAAAAAAAAAACGGCGGCATCAGCAGGGCCAAGGAGATGATTCCAGCCACAAAAAGGAGAGGAAGGTTTACAACGATGGATACGACGATGACAACTATGATTATATTGTGAAAAATGGGGAGAAGTGGATGGATCGTTATGAAATCGACTCTTTAATAGGCAAAGGATCCTTTGGACAGGTAAATGTATCTTTGTATATGTGTATCATTTATATGCATCATGATTGTATTTAATTTGAGGTGCTATTCCTGATTCATTTTGAAATTAAAGCTGGTTTTTCTCAGTGCTGTTTTGCTGAGTGTCCACTCAGGACACTCATATTTTGTGCAGTTTCAGGTAACCTTTAAATGTATTTTATTTTGTAGCTCTGGTAAAGCATTTTAGAATGAGAAACCCTCAACCTTTTGCCATCAGCTGTTTGGCTTAGTTTTTTTAAAATTAAAACAATAAACTAGTCCTAGAGATCACCTGCTATAAAAGTTATTAGTAGCATTTATTTGGACTGTTTGTAGCCAAAGCTCAAGGAGGATGGAGCTATTTTTTTGGTTGGTTTCCTTTCTTAGTTTTCCTCAGATTTTGCCAGTCCTTTGACAGTGTTGGTTTAGGTGATTTTAATAATTGTATTTCCCAGTCCTTTTACAAGGATTTAGGTGATTTGATGATTTTATTTCCCAGTCCTTTTACAGCGTTGGTTTAGATGACTGGATAATTTTATTTATTTATTAAATGATAAATGCTTATGATATATTGGATAGTTTTATTTATAATATATTTATTATATGTAATTTTAGTGACGTATTTATTCATGTAAAGTGCCATGACTGCAATAAATGTCACACGCTCGCTTGTAGCTTTGTTGTGGTATCAAGAGAAGAAATTGAATTAAAAAGGACAAAACTTCTGGAAAAGTTTTCCTGAATTTAGAAGAGGGAGTCTGGCTGTGTTTTGAAAACTGGAGAGATTTCCCTGATGGATTTGGCTGCTCTCTTCCAGGTTGTCAAGGCCTATGACCGGATGGAGCAGGAGTGGGTGGCCATCAAAATCATCAAAAACAAGAAGGCTTTCTTAAACCAGGCCCAGATTGAAGTGAGACTGCTTGAGCTGATGAACAAACATGACACTGAGATGAAGTACTACATAGGTATTTCAATAATTCTCCATTTTGATCTTATTCTTAATATATCACATTTTCCCCCATAACAGGGTGCTCCTGGTCCTAAAGAAATACAAAAAAAAGCCCCAACCCAACGCACTTTTAAAATTATTCACGTGATTTCGTGCCGATTTTCCAGTTTGCTTTGTGACAGCCAGAATTAAAGTGGGGAAGGCGATTTGTTACTCTGCAGTGCCGAGATCTTCTGCAGAGTTTTCCTTTTTTTCCAGTTAAGGACGCCTGAAGGAGCTGCCGTGGACCTGTGATGATCTGTGGTGGTTTTGCATCATTTTCACTCTTGGAATATATCTCAAATTACCTCACAGCTGTCATGGATAAGGACTTATATTTTATAGGAATAATAGAATACAGAACATAATATTTTATAGGGAACAGTAGCTTCAATGTTAATTTTTTTTCTTCACGTGTGTTTAAAAAGCTCAAAATTTGGTATAACAAACAAAGATTTGTGTAAATGTTAAGATTTGCCCATTTGTAGCTCAGAAAATATTTGAAATCTTATTATCTTGACTGTTCCTGTAGGTTGGAGTGTTGTTCCCTTGACTTATTATTATAAAGCTACTTGAAATTTATGGTAATAATGAAGTCAAGTCAGCTCGTGTAAAAAGTTTATTAAATCCCATCTATCCTGTGGAGTAGAGAATTGGGGGAAAAAAAATGATGGAAAGAAGGCAACCCCATGCTGTAGAGAGAGATGGAGAAGGATGAAAAAGTGTGATTAAGGAAAATTAAACTAGGTTTAAGCGTTTCTTAGTTTGTAGAAGCCAAAATACTACCAGCTGTGCATGTCTGTGTTGGATTCCTGGTTTTTCTTTCTTTAGCTTAGAAAGAAATCTTTGAAATAATTTTAACATTTGTTGGTCTTAAATTATTTTAGGATTATTCACTTAAAATTTAACTTGTTTTGTAGAACATTATATTCAGAATGCATTTTAAGTACTCAGTGTCAAAGCAACTTTTGAAGTATTTTTAAATTAAATTTATTAATGTCATGTTTACGTAAAGTAAAATTTCAACTTGTCAGTGCCCTGTGTCAGAAAGTTGTTAAAGACATGACCAGTTTCAGATTAATAAGAGCAAGTAAAGGAATCAGCAAATAAGCTCTTGGAATTTAAAATTTATAGGGAAGAACCTGTGCCAGGTAAGTTGTGAAGGACACAGAAAGAACTGGGTCATGGTAACAGAGAAAACAAATCTGTGGACACCAAGTCGACAGAGGACACCAAAAATCCACCTTCATTAAAAATCTGAATTCTCATTGTGCTGGTATTGTTACAACATTATATTATGGAGAAAAGGGGGAGTGTGTTGCTTTTTATCTGAAGTGTTTTTGCTCTTTCAATTTTCTTGTGGCAACCTGAGCACTTGGCAGGCTGACAAACAGATTAATGGGATGAATATTTCCCTTATTCCATGGAAAAAATAAATGGATCGGTTGCTTTCAGAAACTCACATTGTGCCTGGTTGAAATGAATACAGTGCCCTGGGGATGTTGATTTTAGTTGATTTTAATCAATTCTTTTTAATTACTAACTGAATAATCAGTTGAAGTCACGGCTTATAAATTGCAATTTATAAATGAATCTGATGGTCAGATGTTTCCTCTGTAAATGTAGAGGAGTGGTAACTTTCTTTGGTGATACATCCCTTCTGTCTTTAAAGTAATTTTTTGGACAATACTGAGGATGTGTAAAATATCCCCAGGCCTGGCAGAAATTATCTGTAAATAACACAGAGTAACAGCAGAAAAGAAAATAATGCTCTCTTACTTTACTCATAACTCAGCTTCCTAAATATTGATTGAAACATTGTAATTAGCACATCATTCTTAGCACACAGGGCACATGTTAATGAATTTTTCCCCCCCCCCGCTTTTCCCAAGTGCATTTGAAGCGTCACTTCATGTTCCGGAACCATCTGTGCTTGGTGTTCGAGATGTTGTCCTACAACCTCTACGACCTGCTGAGGAACACCAACTTCAGGGGGGTGTCCCTCAACCTCACCAGGAAGTTTGCCCAGCAGATGTGCACGGCTCTGCTCTTCCTGGCCACCCCCGAGCTCAGCATCATTCACTGTGACCTAAAACCCGAGAACATCCTGCTCTGCAACCCCAAACGGAGCGCCATCAAGATCGTGGATTTTGGCAGTTCGTGTCAGCTTGGACAGAGGGTGAGCACGACTCAAAGTTCTATTTGCACGGTGGTTTTAAGTCAGGATACCCAGCTGGCTCATTTAAACTTCGCACATGATGATGTTAAAATAGTAATTTAAGTGTAAATAAGGGTGTTAAGAGCTCAACAGTCCGTGGGAGCTTCAGATACGAGTTTCGGAATCGCAGAGTTGTTAAGGTTGGAAAGGACCTCTCAGGCACTTGGTGACTCTTGGGGATGGTCCCTTGTGGGTCTCTTTCCAGCTCAGCATATTCTGGGATTCTGAGACTTTTAAAATCATCAAGAGGCCTTTTAGGATCTTTTTTAAGATCATCAAGAGGCCTTTTAAGATCATCAGGTCCACACATCAACCAGCGCCAACCATCAAATTGCCCTTTAAACCACGTCCTAAAGTGCCACGTCCACACATTTCTTTGAACACTTTCACACTCCACCACTTCCCTTTGGTGCCCTAGTAGATAAAAATCCACCACAGCGATAAAATTTCCGTCTTTTTTGTGTTCTCCTGGGCCATGTTTTTGTGCCGTGTCAATGGAAAATGCGTCAGCGCTTGGTCGTACAAGTCTGCGGTGCTGTTAAATAAAACACTCCTTTATTATTATCTTATTCCATATATGTTACCAATTATTATCTTATTATTTTGTTCCATATGCGTTACTCCTTCCACTTTAGCATGTCCTCTGTTTATTACTGGTTATTGCTGCAGATTGGGTCATTATATGAAAAGAATTCAGAAATTAATGGATTAACTGTAACGAAATTCCCCCAGTTCTCACTTGAGGAGTTGGGATTGGCCATTGCTTTTTTCCATTGTGATTTGGAAAGAGCAGATCAGAATACTGAATATTGCAGTGAATGGTGAGACACAGATTTACATTAATTAAAGGGCTTTTAAAGTAGATAAACTATTCTGTAGAAACTTTTCATCCTGAGGGGAAGGAAGACACGAGGAGCTGAAATGACATCTGGATTATTTATGTCAATAATATGATTTTGAGATGTTAAGAAGCATAAACACAAATAAATGATGAGTAAATCTGCACCTTTTTGTGGAGAATATTAATATTTTCTTAAGAATTAACAGTGACATATTTTCATTAATACAATGCATCGATATTTTGAGTGTCACTGATACTTTTCCCTGGTATCACGGTATTTACTGGGAGTTGTGTTTTGTCACGTGGAATTGTCGGAGTGCCCTTGGATGCTGTTTATGACCTTCAGGTGTTTCATTTCAGATATACCAATATATCCAGAGTCGTTTTTATCGATCACCAGAGGTGCTACTGGGAATGCCTTATGATCTCGCAATTGATATGTGGTCCCTTGGGTGTATTTTAGTGGAGATGCACACTGGAGAGCCTCTCTTTAGTGGGGCAAATGAGGTATGTTATGGACTAATAATTAGGTTATTTTTTAATTAATTCCCATCGTAGTTTCTATCTGTTTAATTGTAATGCATAAATGAGGGAAGTGTGTAAGTCTAAAATGATTAAACATCAATAAGAGCAATGTCTGTTGTCGGAATTCAGAACTGCCTGTTAATTTTCTGCTTCTCCCTCTTACTCCTTATTCACTGATTTGCTTTGTACATAATGGATTTTTCTTCAATGAATTAATTTAGAACTTATCTGGGACGCTGACATTTGGGACACTGCTTGGCTGGCTGCCACTTGTTCCTCATAAATCCCTTTTGTTTGGAACAGGTGGATCAGATGAATAAAATAGTGGAAGTTTTAGGGATACCACCTACCCACATCCTCGACCAAGCACCAAAAGCAAGAAAGTTCTTTGAGAAGTTGCCAGATAGCACTTGGAACTTGAAGAAGACCAAAGATGGAAAAAGGGTAGGTTAAATAACCAGGATGATTAAAAAAATTAATTTATAAATATATACATATATAATGTATATATTTTATAATTTTATATAGTTCTATTTTGGATATTTATACTTCTGTATGTATCTATTTTTATATATATTTCTATTTTTGTATCTATTTCTATTTTTATGCATTTTTCTATTTATATTCTATATATATTTATCTATGTTTATATACACTTATTTAAATAAATGATGAGATGTTACTTTGGGGTTTTTTGGAACTTGAAGAAGACCAAAGATGGAAAAAGGATAGATTAAATAGCTGGGATGATTAAATGATTAAAAAGATTAAAAATTATTAAAAAGAAATAAACTTATTTATATATATATATACACACATATATTTTATTTAAATATATACACATATATACATATGTATATATATTTTTATTTATATATATACATGCATATATACATATGTATATATATTTTATATATATATAAAAAAAGTATATTTATATGTATGAATGGTGAGATGTTACTTTGGTTTTTTTGGAGCTTGAAGAAGACCAAAGATGAAAAAAAGAGTAGGTTAAATAACTAGGATGATTAAAAAAATAAATTCTTTTATATATATATATATAAAACACACACACAGACAGGCACATATCTATATATAAGATAAATATATATGTTATATATATTTATGTATATGAATGGTGAGATGTTACTTTGGTTTTTTTGGAACTTGAAGAAGACCAAAGATGGGAAAAGGGTCAGTTAAATAACCAGGATGATATATGATATTATATATCTATAAATATATATAAACATATATGTATATATTTAATATATAAATGGTGAGATGCTACTTGGTTTTACATCTCATCCTCCTCAAAATGGAATTTCATTGTTGCTCCGCCTCGTCCATTAAGTAACACCTTCTGTAGCCTTGAACAGTTTCTTACTTTGATTTGGCTTCACCTCCTTCTACAATTAAACTGTGCACCTCCAAAGCTTGATTACACACCTAGATTGATCTCGAGCAATTCCCGACTTCCCAACAGGAATACAAACCACCCGGAACTCGTAAACTTCACAATATCCTGGGAGTTGAGACAGGAGGACCAGGTGGGCGCCGGGCTGGGGAGCCGGGTCATACTGTAGCCGACTACTTGAAGTTCAAAGACCTCATCTTAAGGATGCTTGACTACGACCCCAAGACACGGATCCAGCCCTACTATGCCCTGCAGCACAGTTTCTTCAAGAAAACAGCGGATGAAGGTACAAACACGAGTAACAGCGTGTCCACCAGTCCTGCCATGGAGCAGTCACAGTCTTCAGGAACCACCTCTAGTACATCTTCGAGCTCAGGTGAGGGTTTTGTCATGGACAGGTAGATGGATTGTATTCCCTAGTGGAAATCTTTCCCACGTGAATCACCAGAGGGTGGCTGGCACTGACCAGGCTCCCCAGGGCAGTGGGCACGGCCCCAAGGCTGCCAGAGCTCCAGGAGCCTTTGGACAACGCTCTCAGGGACAGGGGGGATTGTTGGGGTGTCCTGGGCAGGGCCAGGGCTGGGACTGGATGATCCTTCCAGGGTATTCCACAATTCTATGAAATGTTGTCTTCTTTTCCTCCCGTTGAAAATCCAATACATCAACCATGCTCATGAACCAATTCTTTGAACAGCTGGAGCAGGCGCCGACCCTAACAAACCCCAAAAACCAGATGAGCAAGAATGTGAGTGATTGTCTGGTCCTTTCACCTCGGAGCAGTTCACGTTATCTTCACGCAGCCACTGTTTTGCAGCTTTAAATTTGGAGCCTCTTTAGTTACCGGGCACGTTCTGGTTTTCCAGGTGGATCTTCCGGAACGAGCAACAGCGGGAGGGCACGGTCGGACCCCACACACCAGCATCGACACAGCGGTGGGCACTTCACTGCTGCTGTTCAAGCCATGGACTGTGAAACACACAGCCCACAGGTGAGTCTGAAGGGGCCAGTGCAGTGTTTTATTGCGGTACAGAACAGATTAATACAGAAATTCTCCCAAGTGGACGCTTTAGTTCACGCACAAACAGGTGTGTGGGTAGACCTCGGTGTTTTAGTAACCCTTAACCAGCTGTGTTGTTGCAGAGGTACCTCTAATGCTGTTGACACCACTCAAGGTATGAACTCCAGTGTAATTAATTTACTTTTACTTTGCTTATTGTCTCCCTCAGCCCGAAATCAGGGCCTTGTTGTCCTATCTGTTGTACAAATATGATGTTGTTTATTATTACTGTTACCTAAAGCTGCTTGTAGGATTTCGACAGCCAGGTCACGTACTGAACTTCAGCTGTTTGTTAGAAAAAACCATCCAGAATGCAAAATTTATTCTGCATTTCTTAATGATTCCTAACCCTATGCTTGCATTCCTGGAATAATTTTGCCACAGCAAGGCTTGGTTAACTTTTCTAAAAGTTGCCATAAATATGAGTAACTCTCATATAATATGAATCTGATATATATACATATGAATATGTATAATATATGTGAATATATATAACATGAATATCTCATACAATATGAATATATACTATATGAATATATACTATATTACTATATGAAATTATAATAATATTTAATATGAATACCTATATGAATATATAAAATATATATGAATAGATAAATCTGTGATACAGTGGGAAAGCCTATATGAATATATATAATATATATGAATATACATGAATATATAATACGAATCTCTGATATACTGTGAATACCTACATGAATATATATAATATATATGAATATATATAATATGAATCTCTCATATGATAGGAATACCTATCTGAATGTATAAGATATTAATATATATAACATGAATATCTAATATGAATACCTGTATGAATACATATAATATATATGAATATATATAATATGAATCTCATAGAATAGGAATAACTCTCAGTAATATGAATCTCTCCAGTGTTGCAAATGTTCAAGGAACAACTGGACGTGGCACTCAGTGCTCTGGTCTAGTCGACGAGATGGTGCTCCAAGGTTGGACTTGATGATCTTGGAGGTCTTTTGCAGCCTCAGTAACTGTGTGGTCCTGTGAAATGGTCAGATTTGAGCCAACATTTTAACTGTAATTGTGCTCCTCACCAGGTCCGACAGCAGTTTCCTCCCCCGATTGGTTGGACGGCCACCGAAGCTCCGACACAGGTCACTGTTGAAAACCACCCAGTTCAAGAAACCACCTTCCACGTAAACCCTCAACAACAGAATGCATTACATCATCACCACGGCAACAGCTCCCACCACCACCACCATCACCACCACCACCACCACCACCATGGACAGCAAGCCTTGGGCAGCCGGACCAGGCCGAGAGTCTACAATTCTCCAACAAACAGCTCCTCCACCCAGGATTCTATGGAGGTGGGCCACAGTCACCACTCCATGACATCCCTGTCTTCCTCAACTACTTCTTCCTCTACATCTTCCTCCTCTACTGGTAACCAAGGCAATCAGGCCTATCAGAACCGCCCGGTGGCTGCTAATACCTTGGACTTTGGACAGAACGGAGCGATGGACATGAATTTAACAGTCTACTCTAATCCGCGCCAAGAGACTGGCATCGCCGGGCACCCCACGTACCAGTTCTCTGCCAACACAGGGCCCGCTCATTACATGACTGAGGGACACCTTGCCATGAGGCAAGGCATTGATAGAGAAGAGTCTCCCATGACAGGAGTTTGTGTTCAGCAAAGTCCTGTGGCTAGCTCGTGACTAAACTGAAACTTAAGTTTGTTTCTTGTGTGTTTTTATAGAAGTGGTGTTTTTTTTTCCAAAAAAAAAAAAAAAAAAAAACAAAAACAAAACAAAAAACAAAGTGCAAAGCTGCTTGAATCAGAAGGAGATAAACTCACTGAACCGCTACAGGAGGGCAAAGTTGACTATTTTTTTAAACTTGAAAAGATTGCAAAGGGACAATGAAGTTTGTTTTTTTTTTTTTTCGGTTGTTTTTTTTTGGGGGGGGGGGGGAGGGGGAGATTTTTTGTTTGGTTTTTTTTTTGTTTTATTTTTAAGAGCCATGTCTGGACCCACCTTAACAAATAGCTTAGTGGTGTTCACCTTTTGCTTCCCCCATTTTAACTTGCCACAACCTAGTCATAGTTTGGTTTTTTTGGGGAGGGGTTTTTGTTTTTTTTTTTTTCTTTTTCTTTTTCTTTTTTTTTTGCTCTCATTCAACAGGGGCTTATTGTTCAAATGTTAGTCGTAGTTGCAGACTAGTTTTTTTAAAGGCATTGCACATGATTTCTAAGAAAAGGCCCTTTGAAGTTGGTTTTTTTTTTTTTTTTTGGGTGGGAGGGGGAGTGAGTAATATATATATTTTTTTTTAGTTCCCCAAACAAACATGGGCACAGAAATGCAGTACTGTAAGCAAGAGGGACCTTCAGATTACACAAACCTAAAACTCTTCAGCTGTAAAAAGGGACGGTTGTGACGGAGCTGGTGAGGCACACTGAGCATGCGAAGTGGCGGTGAGCAGAACTCTCCTTTTCTGAATCTACTGAGGATCAAAGCAGCAATTTGTGATGGGATTCTGTGGGTCCCACCTTTTGGAGACCGCAGGCAGTTAGTGTTGGAATATGACTGGTTTCATAACTGAGGTGCACTGAGAAGCAATCAACGGGTCGGTCCTGGCCAGTCCTGGGGAGGTCTAAGTGGTGGTCTTTGGGATAACCTTTGGCCTTATGGATTTGGACTCTTAAGTTAGAAGAGCCTACCATTTCAGATGCAATCACTTTTGGACATGCTTTTGCAGACAGTCCTTAATGCTGAAAACACAGAGAATGGGTAATTCAAGAGGCCTTTCTTTTAAAAAAAATAGACTTTTGTGACCCACTTATTGTAAGGTATTGCAAGGTCACTTTGCGTGTGTCATAAAGTTGACTTTCCTTATTGGTTGAAGGTCACAGGAGTAGTGGTTTGCTTTGATGGAAATAGCTACAACTGTGTCCCTTCCTGCTTTTTACTTTTTTCTTTTGCTTTTTTCTCGGCACGTGGTTTCTCCACCATTACTTCTGCACAAAGACGTCTTCTGTTCATCCTGAACATTTTTAAAAAAAAAAAAAAATGCAGAATTTTATGTGACTGCTTTTTTGCCTCACAATTATGCTGTGAATTTTACAAAAATTTATTTTCTTTTTTGATAATTTATTGTACCAAAGCTGTTTTTATAGCACATAGATGTCTGTAACCAATAATGTAGCAGTTCTGCACTTTGACACAAGGTGTAACTAGACCATTTTTAAATGTCAGTTGAAAATTATGGCTGTACTATTGCTTAAACAAAACTGGAACTGTTGTTGAATTCATAGCCAATACATTTACAGCAATCTGTGTACTGAAGATAATAGATTGACATCTACTTGGAGACTATAACATCTGTTACATTATCAATGTGTTCAGGCTTCTGAAGGCAAAAGGGACACTTAGATCCAGAAGCTATGAAACCAGCAGTTGATTCTTGTATTCCTTATTAACATAATTGTAAACTTGAAGGCAAAGACCTTGATTGCATGAACAGGTCCAAAACAATGAGTTCTGAGTAAAGCAAAACACTCACATGAGACCTGAGGTTAGCAGGCTGTATTTAACAGGTGCCTAATTTTTGGGTAACGCTGCCTTAATATAACACAGTCAGCTTGGCAGTTGCAAAATTTATGGGCCCGCCCAAGAGATTTGATTTGGGTGGGGGGGGGGGGGGGGAAGAAAAAGAAAAAGCTGCGTGAAAAACTTGGGGAAAGAACAAGGTGAATCCCTCCGTTGCCCATCCCAGATGCCCGGTGTTGCCCATCCTCTCTTACAGAAGCAGTGATCTACCTCTGCCAGTAAGCCCTTGGAAAAGTTAATTTAGCAGCAAATGGTCAATTCCATGCGGCCACGTCGTTGGGTTTTTTTTTTTCTTTCTTCCGTGGAAAAGGTGGAATTTTTTTATACTCACAGTGGCAACGCAGCAGCTGACTCACCATGTGAACGGGAATGAACCCTTGGGATGCTCATTTTTTGGTGTTTCTTTTTCTGTAAATCATGGTTTCCTTGATCAACTGATTTCTTTCTGTATCGACACATCGACCCTGTGGATGAAAGTGGGGTTTTGTTTTATTTTTTTTTAATTTGTTTTGTTTGGGTTTTTTTTTTTCCTTTATGCTTTTTCTTTTGAAGCTCAGTAATTGGGAGAAGTTTACAGGATTTGGGAAGGCTGTCACCCTTAGAACCAGGAACGCTGAGTTTAGCAATATAAAAAGGAATCCAGTACTTACTGCTGTCTAGGAATATAAGGGTAATATGAAATCTGGGTAACATTTCGTGCCACGCCTTTAGCGAGCACCAAAAAAAAAAATAAAATAAATAAATCAAAGCAGTTCAAAGAAATAATATCTCCATCGAGAAGAAATCATTAAAAAAAAGGAAAAAAAAATTAATCCAGTGCTTCTGCATACTGTGTTATGTTACAGTCCAGTTTTGTGTGCTTTACTACACAGTTTGGTTACAGGACTTCTGTGCATTGTAAACATAAACAGCATGGAAAAGGTTAAATACCTGTGTTCAGATTGTAAGATCTAGTCCGGACTTGCTGTGTATATTGTAACGTTAAATGAAAAGACAAGCCCTTTGTATTATAGTCATGCAGTCTTATGTATGATAAACAGTTGAATAATTTGTCCTCAGACTCTTTACTGTGCTTTTTAAAAAAATGAGAGGAAAAAGAAAAAAAAAAAAAGAGTAATTTAAGAAAACAAACAAAAAAAACCCCCCCAAAAGTGTAAACAATTAGTAAATCTTCCTATGCAATTAACCTACTCCAAGCCATGGTATGGTAGGTATGATGATACTATAATATGTAAATATCAGATACATTGAAACAGACTTAAAAAAATATGAAAGTAAAAGTTGGAGGCCTAACAGCTAATTTGGAGTTTTTAATTGAAACAGCAAGGTCTGCAAACGGGTGGTGTGTGAACACAGCTCTGCTTGGTTCTCATGGACTGTGCCTGTGGTCTGAGTTCTTTGTCTCCTCCTCTGTCAGTCTGGGTGTCCTCTGCAGCTTCCTGCTCCTCCAGACAAGCTGATGTTGAGGCCAGGAGTGACGCTGGAACGGGATGTTGGGACTGGCACGTCGTTATCCCCAGAGTCCAACCCAGTCGTTCCCGCGTCTTTTGGGGGCGGTAGGACACAGTTCTGAAAAAGCTGCTTTTCCTCTAGATCCTTCCAAGTGTGAGGATTCTTCCGTGGCTCCGGAGTGGTGCAGGTAGTTGGTTTTCCATGCTCTTAGTCCTCCTTGAGTTCTAGGACTGTTCAGTTCCATCAGAGCCTCCTAGAAGGATGAATAACGACTCTAGTTTGAACCTGTTTCACTTCATCCACGTCAAAACGTGCTAATTAATAACCTCTGTAGATGGAGTTCCTTAAAACCTCTTAATTGTAAAGTTTTGATGGCTCTTCCGAAACTCCAGATGTTTTAAAACCCATTCTAAAGTGTGGAATTGCTGGATCCAGCCCCTGGGAATGGTTTCAGTCCTGCTGTGTGCAGGACAAGGCAGGTCCATCCTCGAAGCTCTCAGTTGATATCGTGGCTTGTTCTGTTTATACCTCCAAGGATTGCATTTTTAAACCTTTCAGCCTCGGTTATTTGCATTAAAAGATTGTAAATGTAGATGGTTATCCATCATGATTCCTCAGTCCTTTGGGAACTGCTGCTCTCCCAGGATTTAGGCTCCCATCCTGTAAGTATAATGGGGTCTGGAGGGGACTGGTTTGCACAAGGGCTGGGTTCACCTCTGGGTGTGACTTCTCTCTGTTGTCTATCGCTCCACCATCGTTTTCTATAAACCATCAATGTTCTTACATTGGATTCTTGATAACTGGAAAAAAATACCTTGGAAGGTCGACCTCCTGCTGAAGAATTCCTCTTGAAAGCCATCAGGAACATCCTTTTTAGGGAGGAAGTGAAAACTCCGACCTCATGACACAGAACGTGTCCTGTTGATTTACGGAACAAACACGTCTCAGTAACTTCTGAGGAGCTTGGAAGTGTCTTTCTGGTCAAAATGCCACAAGTAAAGTGGCTACAGAGTGGAGTGACTGCAGAGCGTTCATCTCCTGACTTTATGATAATTTATTGTACCATTTTTGTGGCTTATTTTAATTCCGTCGGGGGGGACCTTGTGGCTCTGCGACTCCCTGACAGGAGGGGGAGCCGGGGGGGATTGGGCTCTGCTCCCAGGGAACAAGGAACAGGAGGAGAGGGAACGGCCTCAAGCTGTGCCAGGGGAGGCTCAGGTGGGACATTAGAAGGAATTTCTCCCTGGAAAGGGTGGTCAGGCCTTGGCAGGGGCTGCCCAGGGAGGTTTGGAGTGCCCAGCCCTGGAGGTGCCCAAGGAAGGCCTGGCCGTGGCACTCAGTGCTCTGGGCTGGGGACAAGGTGGGCACGGGGCACAGGGGGGATCCGTGAGCTGGGAGGGCTTTTCCAACCTCAGGGATCCTGGGATACTTTCCTTAGAATGATGCACGTTAAAATAGCACAAGATCTGTCCAGCAAAGTAAAGGTACTTGGCCAAAGTGCAGTTTTCTGTTCCCTATCCCTGGTTTTGTGGGGTCCTACAGGTGCCACCTCATGTTGGAAATTGGTGATGGGTATTTATGTCTCCACCTCGTGACAACATTTGAGCTATTTCTTTCCTTACTGATGGAGATGCCATGATTTTATTTCAGCAGTTCTCCAGACAAGCCCTTTCAAATGTTGTATGGTCTGCCCAGACCTGAGAGGGTTTGTAGTTTCTGTTTATTGTGTTTTATGGTTGATGTTGCAGAACATCCCAGAGTTCAGTCACAACCTGGGGGTGTTCACCTGGAGAAGAGAAGGCTCCAGGGAGACCTGAGAGCCCCTTCCAGTGCCTAAAGAGGCTCCAAGAGAGCTGGAGAGGGAATTGGGACAAGGGATGGAGGGACAGGACAAGGGGGAATGGTTTTAAACCTAAAAAAGCCATGTTTAGATTAAATATAAGGAAGACATTTTTTACAGTGAGGGTGGGGAGGCCCTGGCCCAGGTTTCCCAGAGAAGCTGTGGCTGCCCCTGGATCCCTGGAAGTGTCCAAGGCCAGGTTGGACGGGGCTTGGAGCAATGTGGAATAGTGGAAGGTGTCCCTGCCCATGGCAGGGGCTGGGACTGGGTGGGCTTTAAGGTTCCTTCCCACCCAAACCACTCTGATTCCGTAGTTTTCTGCTCCCCACTGCTGCACACTCCAGAGTCCTGGAAAACAGCTCTCCTGATGTCTTGGTGTTGGGTAACACCATATTTTCTACAACACCTCCTTTAACAGATCAAATTTGTAGCTGTTAACAAAGTGCAAAAATGGTTGGAAATTTTGCTTCCCTCGTTTTAGGATATGGGATGGTTTTATAGTCTGTTCTCTTGGATGCATCAGCCCTTTGGGCTCTTCCAGTTGCTGTTGTAGCCTCCTGGTAGAGTCTGTCATGAAAACTTTCTGGGAATACAATATTTTAACAGTGAAGCAGCGGATGAGCACTTTGATTCCTTCCAGAAAATCTGAATCTAAAGGATTGCTTATTTTTTTTAAACCACGTTTGCATTGCTGTTGGAGTTGTGCATATACCAACATTTGGATTCAAAGCATTTTCTTGTTAAAGGGGGTTGAAATTTGGTGTGTTTGAAGTAGGACAGTTGTCTAAACATGTTTGCAGTGTGTTTTCCCATTAAGTTTTCTGCTTAGAGTCAGTTCTTGCTGCTCAAGGCAGTGGGATGGCAGGAGTTTGGGATTTGGAAGATCTGAATTGGGAGCTTTCTTCTTTTCCGGCTTTTCCTACTTCCTCATGTGTGTAAATAAAGAAATGGGGCTTAATTTTCAAGGTAATCCATGGATTGGTCCCAGCTGGCACAGGTCGTACTGAGGGTTTTTGGCTGCCCCATCCCTGGAAGTGTCCAAGGCCAGGTTGGATGGGGCTTGGAGAAACCTGGAATAGGGCAAGTTGTCCCAGCCCACATCAGGAGGTTGGAACTGGATGATCTTTAAGGTCCCTTCCAACCCAAACCTTTCTCTGATTCTGTGGGAAAAGGGTTAAAAACTTCCCTTCTCAAATCCAGTGCTGTGGGATCTCCAGAGGTGAGTCCTACTGGGCTTGTGAATCTCTTGCAAAATCACATGTATTTTAACATTTTCTTGAAACTTCAGGTTTTATGGCTACTCCTTATGGTCCTGAGTAATAACAGGAGAAGCATTCCTAAGGCAACAGAAAGTAAAAACCAAATCCACCTCCCGCAGGTCTGCCCTTGGGAGAGGGAGGGGGAAGGAGATGGATTTGATGGGATGTTGATTGTCAGAAACCAGTGAGTGAGTGACTGGAAAATGATCTGTGGAAAAACAAATACAGAGTTCGTTTGTTCTAAAGGAAGCCCCACCATCAACTCTGCTTTTTGACAGGATCGTTGCCATAATAAAATAAAATAAAATAAGAATTCTGGAAGAAAAGCTGAATCTTACAAATTACAAAGAATAATTCAAACAAAATAATTCAAACAAAATAGTTCAAAGGGGCTTCAGAAAAAGTGGGGTATCAGGTAAAACAAATGGTTTGTTTTTAAAGTTATCCATGATTTCCAAGGATAAATGTAAACACTCAACCATCTTTTAAGAGTTAAAAAAAAACAGGAGGAAAGGACAGGATGAAAAATAGGAGAACAAAAGGGACAAGTGTGTTGTTATCAGTGCTTAAAGTTAGAAAACCAGACAAGAATGTAACTGAAAATATGATTTCTGCTGACAACAACATTGTCATCTATCCAAACCCCCTTTTCTTCATTCCTATTTCTTCTGAGGAAAGAGAGAACATCTTTTTGTTATGCTTTCTGTTCCTACCTAATTCTCATTAAGTTCTCCTGAACCTCATTTAGTTGAATTCGGAGACTTTGGTCCTCCATGTGTTGCCAGTTTTTGCCGTTTTTTTGCCGTTTCAGGTCCATTTCTGAGCTCTGTAAACGCTCCATTAATACCTTTATTTCTCTTCCAACTATTTCCCATATTTCTGCCCGATTTTGTCTTTGCAACAACCTTTTGTTTTACGGGTGTGAAAAAAGGAACCCTGCTCCCCGAACACCGAGATGGAAATTTCCTGAGCAAAAGGCTGGGGAAAAACCTGGGAGACACAATTGGCTGCGGTCCAGAGTCATTTTCTGTCCCTGGAAGTGCCGAAATCCAGATTTTTCCGTTTTTCTGTGACTTTTCTCACCTGAAACACCTGAAACAGGGCAGAAAGGATTTGGTGTGTCCTTAGTGCTGGTGACTGGGAATTAATTCCTGACTGGAACCCAACATATTCCCGCGGTGGGGAGATAAAGGACAAACCAAATTGCGTGGGAATAGAAAAAAAAAATAATAATAACAGTGCTCTGGACTTTCCCAACTCATGAAAAGTCAAGTGGAATCACCATATTTTCTATTTGAAGGATCAACAGTGAAAAGTTGTTCTTGGCAGAGGACTGTTTGTCTTTTGCTTTGCTCCATCACCTGGAAAACAAAAGGGAATGGGGGAGGATTCCTGTGTGTGAACAGGAGGCTCAAAGCCACCTGGATAAAGGGTTTCTGCTCCTGTGGAGCTGCTCCAGGGGATCCTGGGAGCAGGGAGGGACGTCAGGAATCTGCTCTGGAGGGAGGAGTTCCCGCCGCGCAAATAAAAGCTGGAAAAGTATTTGAAGCGATGAGCAAAAGCTCCTGGATATTTGGGAAGAGGCAAATCCCGTGAGGGACACAGCACGGTGAACTTGGGCAAAGTTCAGGAAAGCTGTGAGAAACCTGAGGGGCTCCTTAGCAACTGGGGAATCCAGGGAAGAGCACAGAGCTACCCTGGGATTCTGCAGCTCCATGGAAAGGTCCAGGGGGAAGGACTTGGAGAGGAAAGGATGAAAGGAATGCAAAAGCTCTCCTGGACAGGGGCTGGAAAAGGCTCGGGGTGCTTGTTTAATGAGAAGGGACAGAAAACAGGTAGGAGAACTTAAAAATACACCCTGGTGTGGTGTAAAACCTTCTCCACACCTTTGTCTTTGTGAGGGGAAATAGTGAGAAATTGTTCTGCTGGAAAAAAAAGAGAATTCGTCTTGAATTGAATTTGAAAGTGGGAAAGTCAAACCTTTCCTACGCTTCGCTCTCCTGAGGTGGCACCATTTATTCCCAGGAGTCTCCTCGGGACCAAGGAGGGAAAAGAAAGCTGGCAGAAAATACTAAATTAAAATAAGTAGCACCCTGAGGAAAGCCAGCACCCCCAGTCTTAGGGGGAATTAATTCTAATTACTGAAAGTTAGGAAAGAACTTCCTTGCTGCTTCCAGGCCACAGAAAGCTGCTCAATCCTGCAGTTACTCTCTTGGAAATTTGGGTGCCTGCTGGAGCTGGGGAGAAGATCCTGAAGATCTCTGTGACCATTTAAGGGCTTTCTCGAAGCCTTCCCGTCCTGCAACCTTCTCCTTCATGCCCAGTCCACAGCCAGCTCCGTTACAGGAAAAGCTCCTTGTCCCTTTTTTTTTTTTTTGAGCGTTGGCCAAAATCCTACAGCTGGGAGCTCACAGGGCGTGCTTGAAAATCCACCCAAGGGAGGGAGGGATTTAGGAGGGGTAAGAGGAGAACCAGGAAAAAGCAGATCAGAGGCAGGCACGTTTCTACTGACTTGCTTTTCCTCTAGTTTGATAAAAAACCCTCACGAGTAACTTTTCCTCGTTACCTGGAATAGATTTCAGATTGGCTCAGTGGAGGGTACTGGAAAAATACAGAGAAATATTGGAGTAAAGTGGGTTCTGAACAGCTGTGAGGTGGTTTGGCCCTGTCTGATTCTACCTGGTGCCCCGGGAGCGTGGCTGGAGGAGCTGTTTGCCCCGGCTGTGAGTGCTGGCCCTGCCGCCCTCCCCGGCCCCCAATTCCCACCCTGTGTTTAGAAGCACCAACCACCCAAATTCTAAAGGGCCTCGTGCTTTGCGTTGACGCTGCGGGAGTTAAAGCCATTAAAAACAAATGCTTCACCATTGGATTCTTTCATTTGTGTTTTTTTTTAACTTCATTTTAACGTGCTCTCTTTTTAATGAAGTTATTTTGACGGGTTCACTGATGATGCTTTTATTAAACGGGATGGTGTTTTTTTTTGTTCCAACACACATCTCATGTGATTTCCCCTCAAATATTAATTTAGAAGAAGGAGAGAATATTTCTTACACTGGCTGCATCCCAAGCAGTGTGAGGGCAGAGGTGAGGGAGGGGGTTCTGCCCCTTTGCCCCCTCAGGGGAGACCCCCCTGCAGAGCTGCTCCAGCTCTGGGAACAGCACAGGGAGGACATGGAGCTGCTGGAGAGAGTCCAGAGGAGGCACCAAGAGGATGCGAGGGCTGGAGCAGCTCTGCTGGGAGGAAAGGCTGGGAGAGCTGGGATTGTTCAGCCTGGAGAAGAGAAGCCTTGGGGTGACCTGACTGTGGCCTTCCAGGACATGAAGGAGCTACAAGAAAGATGGAGAGAGATTATTTCCGAGGGCTGGAGGGACAGGACACAGGGAATGGCTTTAAAACGAAAGAAGGAAGAGTTAGATGGGATACTGGGAGAAATTCCCGGCTGTGAGGGTGGGGAGGCCCTGGCACAGGTTGCCCAGAGAAGCTGTGGCTGCCCCTGGATCCCTGGAAGTGTCCAAGGCCAGGTTGGATGGGGCTTGGAGCAACCTGGGCTAGTGGAAGGTGTCGCTGCCCATGGCAGGGGATGGAATGAGATGATCTTCAATGTCCCATCCAACCCAAACCATTCCATGACTGTGAGAAGACTGTGTCTTTAGACACATCCCTTCATCATTCTCCCAGTGCCAGTGGCTGGAGAGCAGGACGTGGTTTTGGGCACGAGATAAGAGATTAAATTCACGTGGGTGCAGCCCCTTTCTGTGCACTGGAGTGCTGGTAACCTCTGACTGTTTGCTTCTGTGGCATGAGGGTTAAGGCACTGATTTGTTTCCTAAAAAAATGAAGCTCTATATCCATCTCTGTGCCAGATTTTCAGTGCAGCTTTAGACAAACTCCTTCATTTTTGTCTCTGAGTTCCACACCCTGCTGCAAAAACCTGTAATAACGGAGCTTTTTCTAAAAGATTGTGTCGGTCTTTTGTCTTTTTGGTTATGTTTGAATAATTTCTCTTATGGGCACAAATGGACACAGCAAATAAGGGAAAAGATCAAATTTTTTGCTCAATGGGTCTCTCTGTTCATTCACTGTGGAAACAGAGGAAAAGCCCTGAGTAGTTTGTGACTTGTCTCAAGTAAAGAGACAAAGCAAAAGTTTGGAAGACTCTGCTGAAGAAATGAGAAAGCAAAAACCCAGCAGTGCTGGACTTGGTGTGTCATGAGCAAAGAAACCTCTCAAGGCTGAGTTCCACAACTTGGGAAAGCTGAAAGGATGTTCTGCTGTTCATTAAGGAGTTTAAAAAGCCATTTGCTGCAGTGCAAGGTGGAATTCGTGCTGTTTCTGGGGGCCAGAAAGGCAAAAGTTCTAACTCGGGGTGTGATGCCTCAGAACATAACTCAGGAAGGGGAAGACACACACATGACAGAGGAGATAAAGTGCAGAGGCTGCAACTGTCAACACAGAAATAACTGGGAGTGAATTTGAGGTAAGGGATCTGAAGGATGAGCAGCTATTAATAATAATGAGACACTGAAAAAAATCCCACAGCTGGTGAGGGGGGAAACCTGAGAACGTCAGGCTGCTGGGGGGGATCGGTAAAAATAGCAAGATATGTTTGCCGGGGATGTTTCTCAGTCATGGCACTGGAGTCATGGAATATAAAATGCAAGTTTCTGGAGCTGGTGCTGAGCTGGAGCTCAGCAAGTCGGATTTCTGGAGCAAACCAAACCCACAGCAGAGGCAAAACCTTCCAGAAACAGCTGAAGTGGTGTATCAGGTGGCGGCAGGGGGACTGCATTTGATCCAGCACGGAAAGCAGGAGCACTTGGACACATCAGTCAAGGGTGGGATGTGACAGGAAGAAAGCAGAGTGGATAAAGCTCAGGGAAAAGTGAAGGATTTAAGCTGGACAAAAAGGGGAAAGAAGTAAAAAAGCCTCATGAAATCCATCTATTCTCATGCACTTATAATTTTCGACAGGTAAAAGCCCGTTGTTTTCCAGTGATCCAGGAGGGAAAAAAAATCAGTGCAGGCTCAGTGGAGAAGGCAACAGGGATTTTTCCACGGAGTGCAAACTGAAGGAAGAGCTGTGTGGCTGATACCTCCCTCTTTTCTTCCCAGGGAGAGCTAAAGAAATCTGTTTGCAGGAGTTGAGCCTCTCTCACCTGATTTGAACTCTACAGGAGAAATGTGGGGGTTTTTTTAAAAAAAAATCTTTCCTTTTCAGTATTAATACAGAAATACAGGATGTCAGGGGGGTGGTGGAGCCACCATCTCTGGGAGTGATCCAGAGGCACCTGGATGTGGCCCCTGGGGACATGGATTAGGGGTGACTGTGGCGGTGGGACTGGATGATCCTGAGGGTCTCTTCCAACCTTGGTGATTCTCTGGGATCCTGTGTGATGATGGTGGAGTGTAACCACTGATAACACGAACACTTCCAAGTGCCCTTAAGAAACTTAAAGCAAATTTTCATGGATCAGGACATGAATCAGGATCATGGACCCAATTTTCATGGATCAGGACGAGACCAAACCCAAAAAAACCCCCCGTGACGTGAATTGTTTCCCAGAAATATTCCTTGTGTTTCCTCCTGCTCCCTGAGAACCAGCAGAGCCTTTCCAAACCAGCGAGGTTTAGTTTTTTATCGCTCCGAATGAAGCAAATTCTCCCGGAATTTCCCCAGCCAGCTCTGCTGATGGCTCCTGGTCATTGCATTAACCACATCCCTCCCTGGCTGATCCCTTGGATCAGGCAGCAGGTTGAGGGTGACTCTGGGAATTAGGCTGGAAATGAGTTATTACTACCCAGTGAGGAGGGAATAGAACAGCCCTGCAGCCCACCCTGGTGCAGGGAATTCAGGGATGTGTCGCTTCCAACCCCAAACGGGTTTCAGACCATCCCACAATGTGCTGAGTAGCTCCTGTAACATTCACAGACTAATTTGGGAAAGCTATTTGTGCACCCCCATGACCTTAAAACTCAGCTCTGCTCCTCTGCTCCAAGACCACATTTCCCAAACTGGTGTCGCAGATCTCATAGAACAAATCACAGAATGAAAATGTTGGTGAAAATGTGACTTTCTCGCTCTTCTTCCAGCACATTTTAGCAAGACACTCACCAGCATTATCACTGTAATTTATGCTGATCAGATATTCATATTGTTTGGAGGGTGTAGGCTCGCGATTTCTTTGTATAAAAGCAACGGTTTCCTGAGTTTTCACCATGCAATGATGATCTTCCATGAAGAATTAGTTTTTTTTTTTTATTTTTTTTTTTTTGCTATCCTTGGTCCTTTTCCAGAAGTTTTCTAATGTGATGTAGAATTCAGCATGAAGGGAGTAATAATCTATTGACACAATATAAAACTCTCTCTGAGGGCACCCAGTTCTTCAATACCAGCAGGGGACTGAATAACAGGAAATGCCGTTTCTCCTCTTCTTTGTTTCCGTAACAAAATAAATCTTAGAGCCTGTTTTTCAGTTATTTACCAACTTAAGGAAAAAATATGTATTATAACATATATATATATATAATATGTATTAACTCAGGTGTAAGATTTGGGTGTGTGACTCTTATTCCCAGGATTGAGGTTTTGTTGATACACGGAATTTGCTAAAATCCTGGCCTACTTTTTGTGATTTTTATCAAAAACCTCCCAGTTTCAATGCAATCTTCATCTAAATATTCAGTTCAGAGGGGATATGATGCTATGGAGCAGTTTGACCTCCACTCCTGTGTCATATGGAATCATGGAATCCTGGAATGGTTTGGGTTGGAAGGGACCTTAAAGCCCATCCAGTGCCACCCCCTGCCATGGGCAGGGACACCTTCCACTAGCCCAGGTTGCTCCAAGCCCCATCCAGCCTGGACTTGGACACTTCCAGGTGTGGAAAGACAACACGAGCTAAATATTTGCTGTTGAAGGAAGTGGTTGTCACCTCCACCCCCCTCTGAAGTTGGTTTTGGTGGGGTTTTAATTTAATAGTCCAAGTTTTAATTTGGCTGTCACAGTTCATACACCACAACCTCTGGGCTGTCCACTCCAGCTATTAACTTTTTAAATAATATTTAAACCACTTCAAATTTGTCTGTCCCTGACTATAACTGAAAGCTCCAGCTTTCCCTCTGACAGTAGCTGCGCTTGCCCAAGAAACCCGGGGAGTTCAGACGGAGTTCAATCTGTGGCCTCACAGTTCTCACTCCTCATGTCAAGCAAGCCCTTGGCTATTTTATAAATAAATAATTGCAATATATAATAAAAATAGCATTTTCAGTATCTGAAAAAAAAGGTGAAAAGCAGCCAGAACTTTGGGGAGCAGAAGAAACAGCTTATGGACAGGTAAAGGGACCTTTGCTTTTGTTCTCTTCCTTTGCTTTTGCTCTCTTCCTTTGATTTCTCTCTCTTCCTTTGATTTCTCTCTCTTCCTTTGATTTTGCTCTCTTCCTTCCCTTGCCCCCTCAAAGGGCTCCTGTTTCTGCTCTCTCAGGCACGTTTTTGTTCTGTCTTCATCCTTCTTCTTCCCAGCTGTGTGGGTTTTGTGACATTTTGGCACAGCACGAAGCTCTCCAGCATCTTCCTCCTGCCGTTCATCCCTCAGCTCCTTGGGTGTGCTGGTTGCAGTCACTGCCCTCTTCCTCTTCCCCTGCTGTCCCCTGTCCCCCGCTCTCCCTTGGGCAGAAACACCCTCACAGGGACGTGGGGAGCTTTCTCTGCGAGGAAATCTTGGAATGATGCTCCGTGTTGGGCCCTTTGGACCACCAAACTGCTTGAATTCTCCCTCTCTCTGGGTTTCTTGGGTGGGGTCTCCTAAAGATCATCTCCCTAAAGCTGCTCCTTCAGCTTTTGTGCGGAGGATTTCTCCCTCCAGAAGGTGCTGTGGGAGTTTATTTGGTCTCTTCAACCCCTTGTCTTCTCCCTGTCTGTCCCAATTTCTGTCCCATCCTGTCCTTTTGACAATAAATGTGTGTGAAAAACTCCAATTTCTCTCTCTGTCTGTTCCTGTGGATCAACTCAGATTTAGGGCCCAAAAAATTTGTACTAAATGTATGTTTAAAAGCAAATTTCTCTATTGTAAATTTAAGTTTAAATTATCAAAACTCATCTTCTCTTCCCTGTGTTTGTCCTTTGCATTGGAGAATAACTCTCCATAAATAATAACACAATAACACAACAACTCTCCATAAATAATAACACAGTAGCTGCGTGTATAGATTTAATTTTCCTCCTCACATCTTCTATTTTTTGCTGACTGTTTAGTCTGCATACTCCCATGTTTATCCAGCTTACCAATAAAGCTGCATTGCTGCCTTTTTCATATTTATCTGTCATCTCCAGCTTTATAGCTGAGACTTGTCTCCTGATTATCTGAATTAACAAATGTTAATTGGAGGGGATTTGTTTGATTGCACAGAATCAGTTTATGGCACTTAGCTCAAGATTTAAATGGCTTTAATTCCACTCAGTTTATTCCACTCCAAATAATGATGAATCAAGAGTTAATTCTCTTCTATAACCCAAGAAGGAATACTGAAGCTCTTGCTATGGCAGTGCTTGAAGGCTGAGCTTTCACAGTGATGTCACCAATTTAGGAGCCCAAAACCTATCGAAAAAGTATCTTCCCACTTAAATATGGTGCTTAATAATGTTATCTTAATATTAAGAGGATCTTATAACTTTTAAACAGTTTTTAAACACTGGACTTTGTAATAATAACGTGGAAATAATAATGGAAAAAGCCCTTTTTTAACCCTGCAATGGAGTTTTTTTTCACCGTGAATTTTATGGTAGATCCGCTCAGGAATTTTCCTTTTAGCCCCAGGTTTTCTCTCTTTTCCCTATTTTCCGAGCATCTCCTCAGAGAGATTGCAACAGCTTGCCTGGTAATTTGTAACCCGATGGGTAGAACCCGCCAGGGGAGGAAGGAGCCGTGGCTTGAGCTTCTGCAACTCCCTATTTCAGATGATCTAAGGTTAAAAACGTCTGTCTGAGTCAGATACAGCAGGAAGTTGAGCCTACACTTCCTAAATCCCAGGTGGATCCTTGACATTTTGGTCCAAACCCTTCACAAGTCCATTTTTTTTTTTTTGTGTGTGTGTGTTAAAATGTGCAGGATGTCATACTGGGAACAGTTTAATTTTAAGTCATGGCAGTGACTGACTCATGTTGTAAAGCCGAGCATAATGGCAGATTTCTTCACTGTGAGATATCCCCAAGGGTGCATTTTATTTAAAAATAAATAAAATTAACGCCTATTCAGTTTTGCAGTAGGAAAGCTGACTTTAACATGGTGGCCCGAGTTTGTTCATTATCTGCAAAGCTGAGCAGAAATGGGATTTTTTCAACCTATTTCAAGGAAGTCTGCAGATGAACAAAACATTTTGTTCTAATGCCATAACGCTTCATTAGTTTATTTTGGGAATGTGAGGGGGAAAAAAGCCCCTGTGAATGGAATATTCCATTCTGGCTTTTAATAGTTGATATGATTTAATTTTTGTGATGTGATTTAATTTTGTCTCTGAAGCAATTCACTGTATTGATCTTGTTCTGATGATCAGCACTAACCCAGAGATTGGTCGATAATTAATAATTCAAGACGTAAAATCCAGGATTTCTTCACAGAGCCAGAAACACTCTTGAAAGGCCATATTTTTATGGCCATGAAGATTTTTGGCAAATCAATCAGAGCGTTGACACAAGGAGAGGGCAAACACTGTCACTAAAAGAAAAAAAAGGAAAAGGAATTTATTTAAATTTATGAAATAAAGCCACACTTTTCTCTGCCTTTTTTTTTTTTTTTCCCCAGGAATATTTTTCTGTGTTATTTTCTTTTCCTGTTTTTATTCTGCTGTTTCTTCTCCGGGACATGAGGATAAGCAGCAACTTCTCTCCTTTCACACGTATCCACTGGAATGTTGGGGGGATCTCCTTGTGAAGTGCCCAAGGAAGGACTGGCCGTGGCTCTCAGTGCTCTGGGCTGGTTGGCAAGGTGGAGTTTGGCCAAAGGTTGGACTGGATGATCTTGGAGGTCTTTTCCAACCTTAACGATTCCGTGATTTTCCTTCGAGTCCATTTTGAATTTGTGCCCCTCGAGGGGTAAAAGCTTTTCTACAGTCAGTGCTGGAGCTGCAAACGAACCCACAGCTGATTTCTCCCTTCTCGTTTTGATGGTGGCAGAAGAAATTTGGGGTCTTGGAGGCCAAATGGTTTTTGTGCACTGGGAGTTTTCCCCCTTTCTTTTGAATTCAGTGAGTCCGAAAGCGACGCCGTCTCTCATTTCACGAGGGGGGAAAAAAGTTCTCCGTGGGGTTTAAATCATGAATTCTCTCCCCTGTCTCTTCTCATCCTTCAGCTTTCATGGTGATGATTTGGTCAGTCACCTTGCTTAAGCAATAGTTTTGGTCATGCTTTATTTTATTATATTAATTAATAGTAATTTTGTGCAAGGTCAAAGAAATGACACTTGCACATAAACAGTAAAGACTGGCCGGTAGAATGAAGCTTGGAAGTCTTGATTCCAGTGGCCCTGCCCTTTGTCCAAGACTTTTGTTGGGATTCATCTGTGGGATTTACACTTGTCTCTGTTCCTCCTTTCCAGGGATCTTCTGTACTTGCTATGAAGCATCCCTGGAAGTATCCAAGGCCAGGTTGGACGGGGCTTGGAGCAACCTGGGATAGTGGACGGTGTCCCTGCCCATGGCAGGGGGTTGGGAATGGGTGATTTTTAAAGTCCTTTCCAACCCAAACCATTCTGGGATTCTGTGACGATTTTACCTTTTGATTAGAAGTGTCCTATGTTGTTTTTCTGTGTTTTAGGATTGAGCTTATTCAAAGTGAGGATTTCTGTTTTCCCTGCTCTGGTGCTTCCCTTCTTTTCCCTACAAAAGCTCCAGCACAAGGACAATCTCTGCAGCCTCCTCCTCTTTCCCCACTGCTGTACCTTAATCCAATTCCATTAAAATGCCTTTGAGAGGCTCAAGATACTCTACCCCAGCGTGTGGGTTCTTCAGGCCTTCGGCATGTGTTTGGTGCAGATGGGATTTGGGTGAGGTGGAGGCCTCTCCCGACTCCCTCATCTCCCACGGAGCCCCGAAGCAGGAAGCAAAAGGCAGCACGAGGTTCTCCCACAGTCAGCTCGGCAGATGGTCTTCACAGGAATGCCTCCTAATTCCTGCTGAGCTTGGGAAAAGCTGGGATGTGTTCAGCAGTTCTGAGCAGCACGGGCAGAGATTTGGGAGCTCCTGCATCCCCCATCCATCTAAACCAAAAGGTTGCCGTGAAGGTGAAGTAACTTCTGTCACCGCCTGAGCAAGGGTCATTAAAACGACTTCAAAGTGTAACAGTTGGGGTTCCCCACTCCCAACCTGAGTGATGTTTTCAGATTACAGACTTCTTGTTAAGATACCATAGTCTGTTTTAGAAAATGCCATTTTTTAATTTGACTAGAGTCACGTTTTGGGAAGATTTCTGAGGCTCCAGCTCTGCGTCCTCGGCTCGGCAGAAGGCGCACGTGGAGCGGATCCAGCACTGAACACCAGGCTGCCATCCTTTCCCAACTGCAACGATGCCACCTCAAGCACCATCGTCGCACATCCTTCAGCAGGGATATTTCAGCGAGGAATTTGGGACACGGTGATGGGGAGGCGTCCAGGGAGAGGGGCTGTGAGGATTCATGCTGGCATGCCAGGAACGCTCCTCTCCTGAGCTGGAGGGAGTCCAGAGGACTCCAGTCCAACATGTGGAGGAAAGTGTGGTGGGGTAGCACTTGTCCACCAGTTCTTCCAGCTTAAACTTACCAGAAAAGTTAATGCAAGGGGTTTCCTACAATCATTTGAGGGAAAACAGCTCTGTGGCTTGGAAGAGTGGCTGATAGAGACTTCAAGCTGGGAGCAGGATGGTGCTGCAGCTTCCAGAGCTTCATAAGCTTCACTTTCCTTGAGTTTTGACTGTGAATTTGGAGCTGCTGCCTTTTATTTAATAAAAAAAATAAAAAAGGAAAAAACAGTAGGGAGGACTCTCCCCTCTGAGAAAAACCACTAACAGCAGTTGGTGTTATTTAAAACTTCTAAGTTTTTATTCTGTGTGAATGACACGTGAGCTGGGGAGAAAGAGGAAAGAACTGTGGTTTATAGTTGTGAACTTGCTTAGAATAGAAAACAGATTTCACACTTGAGATGAAACGGGGAGATATTTGAGTCTCTTTAGAGCTCTAACTTTGGACGTGACGTCTGTGTGCTCCCTGCGGGAAACTGAGTTGGAGCACCAGGATCCTGGCAACAAATGGGACAATGGCAAGTGGTAAAATAAGTACAACTTTACACTGAAGTTGCCACTGGATTATAATTTCTGGAAATCCAGAAGACCTAGAAAAAGTGGGAGAAATAAACTTGAACTAAATCCATGAAATGAATCCCGAATGTCAACACCACCTTTCCCATTCAAAAAGCCAAATCCTAAAAGTTCAAAATTCCCTCAGGAAATGATCAATAAATAACAGCTTTCAGGTCTTGCCTTTAAGAATTATTTCCAGCACAAAGCCCAGATTTATGCCTGGTCTTCGTGTTTCCAAACAACTTGTTTATGAGCTGAAGGAACAAGAGTGGAAGAGAAGGCAACTTCTTGTGTTGTTAGGTCTGGTCTGTGGCCCCAAAAAGTGTCTGAGTGTGGTAATGTGGCTGTGAAGGAGGCTGATAGTCTGAAAAGAAGGATATTTTGGTGGGCAGAGGGTACAATAATAGTAAAAACTTGATGCTTCAGAGCCGGAAGCTCTGGTAGGGGCTGCTCAGGAATGTCCTACCCCAGGAGCCCAACCCTCCTGTTGCCACACAGACAAGTTGTTTTCAGCGTTGAGCCTTTAATTCATATCCACATTAAAGAACTGGAGGAACCCAGGGAATGAGGAATTGTCCATTCTTCCTTGAAGAACCCCAAGGATTTAACTGAGTGGTAGAATTACAGAATCCTAGAATCCTAGAGTGGTTTAGGTTGGAAGGCACCTTAAAGATCCTCTTGTTCCAACCCTTCTGCCGTGGGCAGAGACACCTTCCACTAGAAGCTGAAAGTTTCTTTGGGCTTTTTTGAGAATTCAAGAGCCAGTCAGCCCTTGGAATTGGTGCTGGGGATCTGCTGGTGCTCTCATAGCAGGGGTTAATTCCTCTGGAGGAGTGGGACACGGCTTTGACCATCCCTGGGCTGAAGAGAGCAGTGAATCCAGGTCTTCCCTCTCCCGAATAGCCCAATATCGTGCAGCTGAGATAAACGGCAACTTTCTGCCCTGCGGCTGGAAACGGAACAGGGATTTCTTCCCTGGTTTGGAAAGGCCTGAAGTAGCCCCTTTAGCTCCAACAGAGGAACCCAGACTTAAAGCCAAGGACTTGAAGTGAACTCCAAACCATCCGCCAATGTCCTGGTGTTTGTCCCACCCGGTTTGGAAGCTGCTGGGGGCCCTCTCAGAAGTTTAAATTTGTTGGGATGGCTCCCATGGCTTTGGTGTTTTAGGGCAAAGCTCTAGATCATAACAGCTACGTACACCTAAGGGAACATCTGCATTTTTGGATGTTTGTTTGGAAAGGATTGATGAGATTTCTTTTAATGCTTGGTAAGAGGGGATTTACTGCTAAATAATAGGCCCGAGGTTGAATAATTTGCTGAAGGAATTTGTGTTGCTCCATTGAAAGCAGTAGTTCTTGTGTCTGTTATTAATACCTGGAAGAAGACTTGCTTTGAAAACTTGGGTGGGGGAAAAACAAAAGTGTGTTATTAAATCAAAAAAAAAGGAAAAAATAAAAGTGAGAAGGAGTCAGAGAGGACTGTGCAACTCTGGGCATTAAGTTTATACAAAGCACCTCTGCACCATTTCTGATCATTGAAGAAGGAACTGGAAGCTGCAGGAGATCACTGAGAGCTCACATTCACCTCTGGAAATTCTTTTGCTCCTGGAAATCACAAGATACTCTGAGAAAAAGTTATCAAAATATAATAGTGAATGATACAGAGGTGTGATGGGTCCTGATTAATTATGTAGTCAATTAAGATGTTACTCTCATGTTCCTTCAATGTGATTTGCCAAAAATATCCCCATAGGGAATTGAGCTTTCGCAGGTTATTGTTTAGGATTGAGGGATGACGTTCCCAGGTTAAACTATTTCCTGCCAATGAAAACACCACTCGGCATATACGGCTTGAAAATCCATTGTTAATTAACAGCATTCAATTCTTAATTGTCTTTTTACCAGTTCAGTTGAAATCATTGACACAAAATACATTGTTAAACTGCTTAATCAATCATTGTAGAAAAATAGAGGTGTTTGATAGGGACATTCTAGTACAAAGTTTCCTTGAAGCTTCCCCGTCGAAAGCTTTGGAGGCTTCTATTTGTTGGGGTTTTTTTTCGTTTTTTTTTTTAAAGCTTATGTTACAAAAATGAGAGTCCGTAAACTTTACAGTCCGTACTACATTGATACCAAAGACAATAAAATACAGGGGGGGGGAGAGAGAGAGAGAGAGTGAGAGAAAGAGACAAACACATACATTATAAGCTTGAAGTGCCCTATTCACAAAAATACAGCTCACACATGCGCATGCCCCAGCGGCGGAAAGTCTGGGTTTTTTTGTGCTGAAAGGACACCAAAAAAAAAAAAAAAAAAAGGAAAAAAAAAGTTTAATCAGGGCCCTGAGCTGCTGTTCTAGTCAATGCAATTTTTGTTAAACTGCAGCAACGAATTCTAGGGTGGCCCCGGTAAATCACAAGAGCAAAAAGCAGGTTTCTCCTCAGAGGAATTGGCTTTGCTCTCAAGCTCATGCACCTCCCGCTAGGACTGACACGGATCGGGGGCTCGGTGTCGTGCTACCCCGGCTCCTCTGCTTCCCCTGGGACTATGGAACCGCCTTTCCCCAAAAACTCTCTGTAGGAGCCTCCCGGGTGGGTTGTGATGGATGGACGGGAGCACTTGGCAGCTGCTGCTGCTGCTGGGGCAGAAGGATTGAGCTTGGGGAGGTCTGTCCCAACCTTTACCCAGCGGGCACAATCAGCCGTCAGAATTCCTTATTCTGCACCATTCCTCGCATCCTGCTGCTCTTTGGGAAAATGCTGCTCTTCAGGGGGAAAATGTTCAGAGCTGAAACATAAAAACCCTCCTTCCACCCAGCCTGATCTGCCAGTCCCTGTTGCACGACCCTTTCCTCTCCCACACCCTGCTCTGCCCTCCTCCGTGGGAAGCACGGGGGAAAATGGGAATTATCCAGCTGGAGGCCCTGCAAACCAGCCCCTCCTGCCCCGGATTAGCCACACTCTGAATATTAGCAAGGGGCAGCTCTATCAGCAAAGAAAAATAATCAAAAAAATACGTGTGAATTTAATGTGAAAGCTATATCACAGTGCAAATTTTCCACCTGCCCACCAAGTTTCTCCTGAGGTTATTTTTTTTTATTATTTCTTATTATTTTCTTGTCTGTTTTAACGTAAATGTTTCTGTACAAAAATGCTTCAGATTCTCTTCAGTGTATTCGTTCCCCCTGGAGCAGGCAGGTATAAAAAACCCAAAAAAACAAATAAATGGAATTAAGGCTGCAGCTTCTTCTCCTTTGCTGGCAGAAATGCCGTTCTTGGTGGGGCTGAGCTCCCCGACTCACGTGGGTGTTGCTGCCTAAAGCGATGCAAGTTCTCTCTGCCCCGACAGTTTTAAAGTTGCTGAGGTGGAATGTACAGGATTTACAGTGATTTACAACTACCTAAGGTGGAAAGCTCTTTGGAGAACCCCTCTCCCGAGCACGGGTGGCAGGATCCGTGTGTTGAGCTGGGGGACACCCTGTTGAAACACTTACCCAGGGCTGTTGTGCCACCCGTGGCCCTGCTGTCGAAAAATGACAAATTTCATTGATTTTGGCTTCACATGAAAACCAGCTGTCTCTTTCCCAGCTGAGTAGCTAAAACCTAATTCAGCTTTTCAATGGCTTATGCTGTTTGTGCAGCAAACTGCTGAAATCCCGTGGTTTGGGTGGGGGAGAAGGGAGGAGTTTCCCTGGATATTGCACATAAAGGATAAGACCTCTACATGAAACATGCTCGCTATATTAAGAGTATACAGGAAATTCTGTTTAGCCATGAGCTTGCCACAGCGGAAATTTTAGGTTGAACTGCCCCCAAAAAAAGAGTAACCAGGAACCAGTTTTGCCTTATTTGTAAACATTTTCACAGTATATCAGGAGTTCTGTTAGGATTTATCTACCCTGCCCTCTCCCAGACTTATGGCTTTTTAGAGTCAGTGGAACGATCTGTTTGGCAAACAGTGAGGTTCTCTAAATAGCTGCCAGTCTGGTACACTGAAGAAAATGTCATGCACTAGAAGAGTCTTATAAGGGGGGTGGGGGTGGGGGAAATCATCAATATTACACTCCAAATATTCAAAGAGAAATTCCTACTCGATGGGGAGTTAGTTTTTGCATCCCGGTATTTCTAGGAGTCTTGGTTTTTTTCTAAACCTACATTAATTACACGTCTGTGTGTACATTATTTAGAAGTTCTTTACTACAGTACTTTTGTACATGCGGCGTTTATTACTAAATGTAAAGAGAAAGTAATTACATAAGGCATATGTACAGGATTTTGTTGGGTTGCAGGTCCCTCTGCTCACCTTCCCCTTAAAGCTGCAAGGCCCGTTTCACAGAGGTTTGTCCCCCAGCTTGTGAAACTGTCCTGAAATACATAAAAACCAGAGTCAAGGTCCGCTTGGAGGAATTAGTCTTTCCTTTTAAATCCCTTCTTTATATTTCTGTTGCATTTGGGTGGTTTGTTTTTTTTTTTTTTTTGTGGTGAATTAAACCTGGAGGTCTGACCCCGGGGAGGTGAAACCGGCAGTCACTGCCAGGGTGAGTGGGTATTGCAGCTTCACCCCACGCCTTGGAGTCTGTGAATCTCTGCGGTTGGAATCGGGCAGCTAGATATTTCGCATCTCGAGGGGTTTTTTTCCAGGAATTGAGAATCGTCTGAAGGAAAAGAGAATTAAAGGCGTGTCGCAGAAAGAAACCGGGAGCCAAGAGGGAGAAGACCAAGGAGGTGGCGTGGCCTTTGTGCCTCTGTTGCTTCTACACTTTGGACTCGTTCTCCAAGTTGGCCACGTCGCCGTTTCTTTCGTTTTGGTCTTCCTGATTCTTCTCTTCCTCCTCGGTTTCCAGCTCAGCGTGCTGGTCCAGCTTGCTGGAAACGGACCACGTGAGGGGCAGTTCTGCTCGGCTGGCCATCTCTGCCAGCTCTTTGGCACTGTAAACGGGGGTGTTGGTCTCATAGGTTTCGTGAAAACTGTTGTAGTCAACCTCATAAAACCCGTCCTCCAGGGTGAGGACGGGGGTGAAGCGATAACCCCAGAGGATCTCGCTCGTGATGTAGGAGCTTCGGGCTTGGCAGGTCATCCCTGGAACAGAGAAGGAAGAAGTGCTGTAATAAGGACCCACTGCTTGCCCAGATCTTTAATTATTTAATTACTTTTTTTCATCTAAGAAGAGCAATGTATGAAAGAAGTGCCAGAAAAGAAGTGGGGTTTGACGTCGCATGAATTTGAGCTTAGAAAGCAGTTTTAGAGTGTAAAATTCTCTGACTCCCTTTCTTTCTGTGCACGTGCATAATAACAAGCGCTAAGTCTGTCAGCAAAGATCAACATTCCTTTATCCAGTGCAGTCCTTATTCCTGTATTTCACCAACTCACCTGCTGAAGAGTCTCTCAGGTGGTTTACCGAGAGCGTCCGTGCCATCCTCTGGGTCCCACACTGCCAGGTTCAGCACCTGCCCAGACTAACAGGAGCTTACACAACAGCTTTTCTCTGCTGGAACCCATCCCCTGAGCCTGTGACCCCAAAACTTGGCTCCTCTGAAGGTAGGAGTCACTTTTTAGTTACACCGATTTGAGAGCTGGGCTGGTGGCCAATGCACAAAACTGCTGAAGGACGTGTGATGGTGGCTGATGTTGAACTGGGATAACTGGGACTAATTTCTTTTCTACATTCCCTTCACAGCTCTGCTGAACTTCGCTCTACAGGGCAAAACAAATGCTGTGTTTTGTTCAGAGGCAGCTCTTCCAAGCTCAGTTCAGCGTCCAGAGTGTCCTCTGGGTGAAGAAACACCTCTCCATGGCAGGGATCTGTGAGCTGGAGAACCAGCTTCATTTCAGACCGACAGCTTGGAGAAGCACTGCATTAAAATGTTAACGCTCAGGAGTGGAAGGGAAAACCCAGCTGAGCAGGCAAAATATCGGGAGGAATGAATTTCAGAGGCAAAATCACGATGCCAACAAAATAGGAGTACATGGAGAGAATGTGATGATTTTCTTCTGATTATTGCACATTATTAGCTGTGTATTACTAAGCAAACTTCAGCTGAACAGTATTTATTGAATACCACTTCATTTATTTAGAAGATAATCATAAGCAATTAAAAAGAAATGTTTAATTTAGAGAGCACAAATGGCAGACTTTAGAAATGCCCATTTTCTCTCTGCACTGGTGGCATCATGTAAGGTCTCATGGATGGGCTCGTGAAGAGCCAAGACTGGGAGTTTAATGTCCTCAATCTTTTTTCAGGGTCGTGCAAAGTGCTCCAGGTAATTCTGCCCTCATTCTTGCTCGCATATCTGGCTTCTGAGGGGTGAAAACTGCTCTTGCTGGGTACTCCGTATTTCTCACTTGTGGTGTTACCTTTACAAAGACATTTCCCAGCTACCACCACACCGTGGTACTTCAGCCCTTCTCCAGTGTTTCCCTTCACTTCCTGCAGTGCCTTGGATCCTGTGGAGCACTGACTGTCAGGGAAAGCTGTTGTGGGAAAGCTGCTGCACTGGACCCAGGAAAAACATCACTGTCCTCCCACTGTGCTCTCTCATCCTGATTTCTCTATCTTAATGTCTGACAGAAATATTTAAGCCCTCAGTTCTCTCTTTGTTCTTGCAGGACAAGACAGGTTTGCATGTCAATTCTCAAGCAACGCACGAATGGAAATACCAAGATCTTACCTTTTTTTTTTTCCTTTCACAGGTGGGAAGGGTGGAAGGACAACAAACCCTGTGACAAAATCGCCTCTTGTGTGATATCCTGTGTGATTTTTAGTCTAAAAGATACTTTTCCCCCACAGGATGATGGAGGGAGAGGAACTCTGGGCTGGGGACAAGGTGGGCATCGGACACAGGGGGCATCCATGGGCTGGGAAACCTTTGCCAACCTAAATGATTCCATGGTTCTGTGGAGCCAGGGCAGTGGGCAGATGATCCCACTGGGCTGGGCAGCCACTTGCTCCCTGCGCATCCCGGAGTGGTGGCTCTGAGGGTCCCCACCCCGTCTGTCCTGGCAGGGTGGGATGGCAGCAGGATCAGGCTGCAGTGCTGGGGCTTGTTCTCCCACCATTCCCCTCCCTGCAAACTGCATTTAAAAGGGGCTGATGAGACCTCTGAGGGTTGCCCTTAACTGCTCTCCCACTCCTTTAGACCCCAGGAATTTTTAATGAGCAGTAATGATGTTTAATGTTCAGTTATTTGGTTTTAACCAGCACCAGAAGAGTCACCACTTCTCTGTGGAAGGCACACACCACGGTGGATCCTGTTCCTATCACTCCCCATACCCCCATACCTGGGTCAGAACTCTGCAGCGTGAGTGGGAAGTTGAATTTTGGTCCTTGTTATATCAGAGGAGGCAAACTAAATTATAGGGATTTTTTTTTTTTGAGGCAGCCAAGTTAACTCAGCAACACTTTGATTGTTTTTCTTTCAAATGGGAACAAAAAAGGTCCAGCTGCCAGTGCTGGGATTAGCTCCTTGTATCTGGTATCAGCAATTAATTGCTACTTTGGACAATCTCGTTACCATACAAGCAGTTAAAACTTTAATTTATCCTCGAAATTCTTATTATTCCTGTTCAACAGCAACAGGCTCCAGACCACTTGCTGCAGTGGCTCCCTCTGCCTGGCCGGGAGTGTGGACCCTGTCACCAGTTTTCCTTGCACCAAGATGAAAAATGTCTTATTAAACTTAATATTTGCACCGTGCAGCCTAAGAAAATGTCAGAAAGAATTCCCCTAAGCTGTTGCTGAGAGGTGGGCAAGGTTACAACCCCACCTTCGACTGAGTGGAATTAATAACAAAGTTGATGCCACCGCCAGAGTCATTCCTCTGGAAAAGTTGCCCTGTGCAGTTATTTTGAGGTTCTGGTTTGTTCATCCTGTCTGCTGCTATTTAGCCTTGTGTCTTACAGGGTTTGGTGGCAGGTTACACAATCAAATGTTGTGTCCTGCACTCTCACCACGCAGTATTTCCCTTTGTGATGGGAGCCATCAAAATATAAACTGCTTTAAAAGAGTCAGGGCAAAAAGGGGGCCTCAGGATCACGGTCTCAAATTCATGTTTGGGCCGAAATACATTGATTTTTCAACTCTAGGTCAGCCTACTGCATAGTAGTAGTGACAGCCTCTTTCAGCTTACTCAAGGCGGTCTTTTTTACGACAGGGCTTTTTCTTTTCAGATTCCACTTCTGTAATAAAAAAAGGGCTCTAAATGAAATGAGGAGGACAAGCATTATGGCCCATGACTGACTCCATCTCTCTGACAGTTCACAGTGTGAAGTGATTCTGAGGTTCAGCAGTTTCCTGCTGGCACTTTGCAGAACAGACTTTCTGCTGCACTAAATTGTGTGGGATATCCCCTAAAAATGACCTGTTTTCAATCATTACATGGGAATTTTACTTCACAGTTCAGCCTGGAGTAAGGCCTCAGCAGCAAGGGACTCAAGGGTGCACAGGAAACAGTGGTGTCCCCATTTCTGGAGTTTCACTGATGTATAACAGCAGTACAACATTTGGTCTGGGGTCTCCAGCTGGAAATTATCCATGTCCGTATGTGATGCTCCTGTTATATTGCTTTCACCCTGCCTGTGTTCATAACAGCCTTTGCTGAGGTATCGCCGTGCAGGTTTTGTCAGAAGCTTCATTTCTATCATGAGAACCTTTTAAGCCCAAAACCAAACACGTAGGAAGGTTAATTAACCTCTTGAGGTTAATTCCTGCAGCCTCTGTGTGCTCATGATGGAGCTGCTCTGCTGCAGGAATTACGAGGAAAGGAGAGGTGCTGACCTGTGGTGTTAGAGCTGAGAGTTGCAGCTTGCCCAGGGCAAGGGTGAAAAGGTTGGAGAATTTTATTTAATCCCTGTGTTCATAGAATCATAGAATGGTTTGAGTTGGAAGAGGCCTTAAACATCATCCTGCTCCAACCCCCTGCCATGGGCAGGGACACCTTCCACTAGCCCAGGTTGCTCCAAGCCCCGTCCAACCTGGCCTTGGACACTTCCAGGGATCCAGGGGCAGCCACAGCTTCTCTGGGCAACCTGCGCCAGGGCCTCTCCACTCTCACAGCCAAGAATTTCTTCCCAGTATCCCACCCAACCCTGTTGTCCTTCATCATAAAACCGTTCCCCCTTGTCCTGTCACTCCACGCCCCTGTGGAAAGTTCCTCTCCAAAAAAGTCCCTATCCAATGAGAGGAATATTGAGGTAATCAGACGAACGTGCAGCTCGTCTCTGAAACTCCAGCCTGGTACTTCTAAAAAGCTACAGTGACTTTCCAGGTTTGTATCCCAGCACTGCTCCTGGTGTTCCTGAGAGGTCACCCAACAGCCCGTGCGAGCCTCTGCCTGGGTGACCTTTTGCTCTCAAATAAATTTGCTCTAAGGTTTGCCAGTCTGCTATTTTTAGATGTTAGGGAGAGTAAGAAGGCAACGTGTGCTCCTAAAAACAAGCAGGAGGCTGGGAGTCAAGAACTGGTACACCAGTTCTCCTGCAGACACCGCGTGGGCTTTGGCAAATTACCCAGCTTTGCTGGGTCTGGGTTATTGGGGTCCCACCAGGGACATGCTGAGGTGTAAAAGCAGTAGAATTTTGCTGTCAAATCTGTACTGAACAGCTCTGCCTGGTGTGAAAACTGGGAGTGTTTTTGAGTGTGCCTCGAAAAAAGGACAGAGATTGAGAATAAGATTTCCACAGTGACACCAAGTCAGTGGAAGAAACACTCCATGGGAGTTAATTGGTTCTCTTTAATCAAGCTAAAAAGAAGAAAGCAAAGAAAGCAAAAAGTCATGTTGTACCCTAAATGTCCAAAGCACAGAATCCCACAATGGTTTGGGTTGGAAGGGACCTCAAAACCCATCCAGTTCCCACCCCCTGCCATGGGCAGGGACACCTTCCACTAGCCCAGGTTGCTCCAAGCCCTGTCCAACCTGGCCTTGGACACTTCCAGGGATCCAGGGGCAGCCACAGCTTCTCTGGGCAACCTGTGCCAGGGCCTCCCCACCCTCACAGCCAGGAATTCCTTCCCAATATCCCATCTATCCCTGCCCTCTGTCAGTTGGAAGCCATTCCCCCTTGTCCTGTCACTCCAGGCCCTCAGGAAAAGTCCCTCTCCAGGTGACAGTGCTGTAAAATGTTGCAAATACCTTGCTCTGATAAGATATTTTCCCTCTCCTTTTTACATTTAGGGACAGCTGACAAGAAATCAGTGGTATTTTCAGTTTATTTGAGTAAACACCCCATATATATCCATATAGATATATATATCTATATATATCTATATATCTACATTTATCTTCCCATAAGAAAGGGGAATTCCCGGAGTTTCTGATGACTTGGTTCAGAACACACCTGGAAATTGGATGTTTATCTCACCCTGAGCAATGTCTAAAGCTCTTGAAAGAATTAAAATCTGGACAGGGGCCATTTTAATGAGCATTTTAATGTGTCTTGGCTTCAGTTTACCTGAGGGTGTGCATTTGGAACCCTTGTGTCGTGGGTTGTGGGAGAGGAAGGCAGTGGGGACAGATTTTTTTTTTATTCTTCTAAGAATATAAGGAATTATCTTTCATTGGGGTTTGTTTGTTTTCTTTTTCCTTTTTTTAACGTTACAACTGGTATGGCTTTTTTTTTTTTTTCCCCCCTCCGTGAATTTGAGTAATTGGGTATTTCAATCACTATATTTGAAATTTTATAGCTAACACCATCTGTGAGTTCTGCCCAGAGGTCTTCGTGGCAGCTCCTGCCTTTGCCTCACAGCTGATGATGGGATCGGGGAGCAGCTCCACAGCAGAAAATCCGAGTTTTCACGGAATGAGTGGGCTGGAGCAGCTGCCCTGACCACCACCACCTGTAATAAAATCACATCTCGTGGGAGAAGACACATCTTATCAGGTCACATTTGCACCGAGATGATTTTGCCAAGGAAATGGAGCTGATGAGAGGCCATAATTTCAAGTCAGTTGTACTTTGTGATGCTCCAAAATCTATTTAATTCTCAACGAGATTAAAACAAATAAACGAGTATATATAAAAAAAATTGATATTAAGTTAAATTCTAAACAAAGTCTAACTTGGATCAGTCAAAGAATTCCTCTTTCATTCTGAAATGTGATATATCGTATAAAATAACACCTAAATTAGAAAGAAATGGACTTGCTTTAGTCTTTTTCAAACTATTAAAAATACGTATGTTTATCCCCCAGCAGCAGATTTCACTGCCAGCGAAATTATATTTTCCACTGGAAAAAAAGGGGGAGTTAGAAAAGTTTGATTTACTTGGTTAATGTTTCTCCTCTCAGGAATTAAATATACTCCACTGAGTAGTTTGTGCCTAATTTCTTGCTTTCTTGTGCCTAAATTCTGCTTTTTTCGTGTCGAAATTCTGCTCTTTTGCAGGTCGCTCAGACTGAGGAATTAAGCATGGTGAGGCCAGGAAACCTCGTCTGAGTCAACCTCAAATGTGCTGCCACTTTTAGCCACCAACACTTTATATATTCTCAATAAACAGCTCCTAGAGAGACGAATGCCTATTCAGCCAATATTTAACCCTCATTTAGCCTTATTTTCCTGCCATGCCCAGCAAATCAAGCTGCCTGTACAAATTTTAGTGGCTTTTTTATTTTTTTCAGCTCTGCTGGTTGAAATGGGCGATGATTCCATTTTCCTGTGATATTTATTGTATCAAATAACGTCTGACCAGACAGGGAGGGAAGCTCCTTCCAGAACTGGCACTCGGCGTCCTTGGAAACAGGAATCTCGATTCAGTGGAGCTGGAACATGAAGTGCCAGGATTTTGTACCCTGCTCGGTGTTTGACTGTGGGCATACATTTATAGATCCCGTGGTTTCTCAGGCATGGAAGCAGCACCACGCAAAGTGCTTTATTTCTCCTAGCGGGAGGAAAATCAGGATTGATGGGAATTTTGTTCAAAAGAAGCTGCAGGACACGTTGGCTCAGCTCTCAAAATGCAAAGTGCTGAATAAGGAGAAGACCTGTCCTGACCTTTTAAAAAGACATTGCTTCTAATCCATGAGCTTTCTCCTGAATCCTGCCCTGCGGGATGGGATGTTCTTCCCTGGTATGGAACACATGGGCATCTTTTTCCACAATTCCTTGACAATCATCCAGGCAGGAAGGGCATTGATTCCAGCTGCTGCCTCCCTGGAGAAGGGTCGTGGCAGGATTTTTTGCTGAGCAGTGTGAGCTGATCCAGACTTAAGGGCAGGGAGGATCCTGGGTGGATCTGCCTGGAACAGAGAGGATCCAGGGTGTATCTGCGCAGAGCAAAGAGGATCCTGGGTGCCAGGGGATGTGGAGAAGGCTCCTGGCAGCACATTAAGGCCAATAGTCCTGTTGATGGTTTTGGATCTCTCCACTGTCTTGCTCAGTTGCTTCCATAACAGAGCTAGCAAGAACCAAAGCCTTTCCTTGGATTCAGAGTTCCTGTTGGCTCCATATTTCCTTTCCACATTCAGGATGGACAGGCTCTGAACAACCTGGGCTAGTGCAAGGTGTCCCTGCCCATGGATGATCTTTAAGGACCCTTCCAACCAAACAGTTCCATGAGTCTGTGACTATGATTCCTCCAGGGGCTCCGAGTCCCCTGCCCTTTCCCTCACCTTTCAGGGAGAGGTCGAGTGTCACAGGAAAATCAAGTTTTGGATAAAAGAAAGGTGATGAAGGAGCTGTCTGAGCTGCTGAATTACTGATCTTGGGGAAGAAAGCAGTAGAACAGCTCCTGCTCTTCTCTATTGTGCACAAACCCAAAGGCTGCATGAGATGAGCATCTCAGGAGCAGGTTCCTCTCTCTCCTCTCCTGGCTGGAAGATGGGAATGGGGCAGATATGAATTGTAGGTGGTGAGTGAAGAATAGAGGATACATGACCCAGAAATGTTCATGAAATGACCCTTCATGTCCTGGGCAGAAGGGAGGGAAGGGGTTCTGCCCCTCTACCCCCTCGGGTGAGACCCCACCTGCAGAGCTGCTCCAGTCCTGGGAACAGCACAGGGAGGACATGGAGCTGCTGGAGAGAGTCCAGAGGAGGCACCAAGAGGATGCGAGGGCTGGAGCAGCTCTGCTGGGAGGAAAGGCTGGGAGAGCTGGGATTGTTCAGCCTGGAGAAGAGAAGCTTTGGGGTGACCTGACTATGGCCTTCCAGGGCCTGAAGGAGGTACAGGAAAGATGGAGAGAGACTATTTCCAAGGGCCTGGAGTGACAGGATGAGGGGGAATGGCTTCCAAGTTACAGAGGGCAGGAATAGATGGGATATTGGTAAGAAATCATCACTGTGGGAGTGATGGGACACTGGAACAGGTTTCTCAGAGAAGCTGTGGCTGCCCCTGGATTCCTGGAAGTGTCCAAGGCCAGGTTGGACGGGGCTTGGAGCAACCCGGGCTAGCAGAAGGTGTCCCTGCCCATGGCAGGGGGTTGGAACTGGATGATCTTTAATGTCCCTTCCAACTCAAACCATCCTGTGATTCTGTGAAATGCATTTTGCCCTGGAGAGGGGTCAAAAGCATCATTTTTGTGGGAGCTCTTCCAGGATGGGGTCCTTTAAGGCGCCTGGAAAAATGCATCTTACTACTGCACTGGCTTTATTCTGCACAATGCACAACACATGCAACTCCCCTGGAGAACACGTATTTATTTATTTTTTTATTTGTTGTGTATTTAGCACACAGTGGTGATGGGACTAAAACAAGGCATGTTTGGGCATTGCTGAATTCCCACATCAGCATTAGTGCCAAGGGACGGCTGGGAGAAAAACCCCTTTGGTTGGAACGATGCTTGCTGTGAAAGCAGCATTTTCTGTAACAGTTTGTACCTGCTGCACACTTGTGCTGTCATGACTGTGAGATAAACATTTAATTAAAATTAGATGTGTGATCTATTCCACCACTTGCTGTGCAGGCTTCTCCAACACATAATTTGACTCTGCATGTTTGGATGGCTTTTGTTTCCATCCTCAAAATACTCCCAAAGAGAACAGAACATCCAAGGTTTCCTGACTTGGAGCTTTTTATAAAAAATTCGTCATATTTTACCGTGGAAATGTTTGTGAACCCAGGACTAGAGACAAAGCAGTGTGTACACACAGCTTGGCACGCTGGAAAATTCAGGAAATAGGGAAGATCACTGGCTTTCTGACAGCAGAACCTGTGAATCACCCACCAAGTATTCGGGTGGTTGTTCCTGCTTTGTGGTTTTGTTAAAACCTGGTTTGGCTGCTGTGAAAGCAGGGGGGGAGGTGAAAGAGCTCAGCACAAAGCACTTTTTTCTTCCAGGTGAGCACTGAGGTTGGGAAACGCGACAAAAATAGAGAGAAAACACGTTTTATCCGAAAACCACCGGAATTTTGGGTGAGCAGCACCACGTTTCAGTGGGGTGGCCTGGGTGGTTTCGTAACGGCGCATCCTTTCAGGTGGGCTGGAAGCAGCTAAACGTGGGTAGGTGGTACTTGCTTTTAGAAGAGGCAGCTTGAAGAAATCAGCTTTTCTAAAGATAGCCTGGTTTCAGAGATTAGATTTTTGACTCGTATTTCACCTGAAAGATTATGAAGAGGACTGGGGTAGAGGTGCTCACAAGAAAGATCTAAATCCCAAGCTCTGGGAAGAGGAGGAATACCTGGGCTGATTTTATTGGTGTTTCAAATAATAGGTTTGGGTAGTAGCCCTCATACCCTTTAATTTTCTTTGTGGGAGAGAGTTTAAGCAACCAAACACTTGTTCATGTTGTTATTTAACGTGATTGATTAACTCCTTTATAAAAATCTCTGTAAGGGAAACCATGAACTGCACTAAGCTTAAAGCTCATCTGTCATAGCAGCGATCTTTAATTAAAATTTAAATTAGGTTTATTGATATCTTCATCACACAACAAAAGCCTCAGCCAATCCCAGGCTTCGTGCAGCTCTGGTTTTTGATGAACTTTTGCAGGCCTTCCAGCAGTTATGCAAAGAAAATCATCTGTGCTGTTAAAATCCTCCCACTGAACAGCAAGTGGGTTTTGATTTTGTTTTTTTTTCCTGAATGCCTTTTTTTTTTTTTTAATTTCAGTTCATAGGATGAGACATTAAGTTGATGCTTTCAGGTTAATAATATTTGGCTATCTGACAACTTCAGCAGTGTATATCTGAAGTGCAGGATTGAGCAGGAACCGGCTGCCTCGGGGAATGAGATGCAAAATCTTTCACTTCTGAAACTATTTGATATTCCGGCTATGTCAAAATTTGTATCCATATTTTAGCCGCCTGGAATCCTGTCCAATAATAGTGGCTATTAATGCACCTGCTAAGAGATCAATGAACACTTTAGAAAAATTAATACCTCACTTGGCTTTAATTGACTTTGGTTTTATTCGAGGTGGGGAGGAAGAAGCTGGTTTGGATCTTTAATTGCTGCCTGGAATTTAGCAATGGGTCCAATAAAAGAGAATATCAGCAGTAGAGTTGGGATTTTAGGAAAGCCTCAGTACTCCTCCCCTCATATTTCTATTCTGGGGAAAAATGGGAACAACATAATCCAAGCTCCAAGTAGCACTTTCCTCGAAGCCTGAATTTACTTAGAAGGGAGGAGGCAGTAAAAAAACAACAAAAAGTTATTTTGTTCTACTCCTTACTATTTGAACTAATACTATTTAAAAAAATTGCTTCTGGGAGGAACACAGACAAATCAATCCCTGACAATATGGGTCGGATTTTGCCACAAACAGTTCCAAAAGGTGATGGAGCAGGGAAATTTTTCTTTGACACCTCATTTATGGAGGCAACAAAGAATTTTTAGTGCCTCAAAATTCTCCGTAGCTCAACATGATTTGTCTCAACTGGTGAGGAAAAATTGGTTGGTTATTAAGGGAAAAATAATGAACTTGAGAAGAGGTGGCTCTGTACGGGGAAAGCTCTCTGGAGAAGAAAGAGGAGGCTGCTCACATCCAAAATTGCCCAGTTGCCAGAGGAGATGATGGGAAGGTGTCTGAAATTAAATTACTGGGCTTTCAAAGTAAGGAAAACCTCCCATGGAAGCCTCCACAATGTCTGTTTTCCTGGGAAATTCATTTCTGTTCAACGCTGAGGGTGGGGTTTTGTGCTCAGCAAAGACGTGAAGTTTTTCCTCCTGGCACACAACGCACTTTTTTTTGGGAAAGGGGTGAAGGTCTCAGGGAGTTGTGGAGGGTGAAAATCTTTTGGATACACAGGGCGTGAGCTGTCCCTGGCAGTGCTTCCAGCTCTCCTGCCGTGGGTTGTTTCATCCTCTGCATCAGTCATGAGGTGGCACTCTTCTACCGGCAGAGAAGAGCTCTGGAAGTGCCTGTGTGTGCCTAAACTAAGGGAAAAAAGCAGCAAAACCTGGAAAATCTCGTGGAGGGATTATTGCAAAAGTTGCTTTCGAGATGTCTGGGCAGGCAGGAGGTGAGGCATCACCGGGATGCTCTGTGTTTGTGGCAGGGATGGATTTCAGGATACAGCTCACTGAGCTCTCTTGCAGTTAGAGTTTAGTGGTTTCCTTGATTTTCTCGTGACTCCCAGGCAGGTCTGAGGGATTTCTGCACACCAGACAATATTCTTCTTCATGCCAAGCACAGTTACACAGTGTCTCTCTCGCAGATTTTATTCCTGCTGCAGATTTTATTCCACTGCTAATTTGGATCCCTTAGTCGACACACACATTGTACAACGAGCTCTTGGCTAAGGCTGGACATCCTTCACTCCGATGCTGTCCTGCCTCTCAGGAAATAAACCACACCAGGCTCCCAGTTTCAGAGGTAAGCAGGGAAAAAACCAAACCCCAGGCATTTCTGGCTAAAGGGATCTGTCTCTAACATTGCACAGGAGTGTTTAAAGGGAGGTTTTAATGCTGAAAGCACAGTGCCAGGCTCTGTCCTCAGTCAGCAGTGGTTCAAACCAGCAGCATCTTCCATTAGGATTTAGCTGTTCCAGACTGCTGTCCTGACTCAGAGCTCCACAGTTTTACACCTCCATGGGATCCTTGCGAAGTCCCAAGCCACCCAACAGATGTCTGTGAGGCGGCATCCTCTGGCTCTTGCTGTGTTCCTAAGGCAGGCTTAACCTCCAGGATGGGAAGGAGAAATAGAACTTGGCATGTTTTCTTTGAAATCTTGCTGACCCCTTGTACAGGCAGATAGTGACTGGACAAGGGGTTCGAACTGAAGGAGGGCAGGGTTTAGATGGGATATTAGGAACAAATTCTTGGCTGTGAGGGTGGGGAGGCCCTGGCACAGGTTGCCAAGAAAAGCTGTGGCTGTCCCTGGATCCCTGGAAGTGTCCAAGGCCAGGTTGGACGGAGCTTGGAGCAGCCTGGGCTAGTGGAAGGTGTCCCTGCTCATGGCACTGGATGGGCTTTGAGGTCCCTTCCAACCCAAACCATTCTGTGATTCTCTCCTTGCTGGCAGTGAACCAGGTTTGGGTAGTAGGGAGCTCAGGGATGATTTTAAAACTTCCTTCAAACAGTGTAAATCCCAACGCCTGGGAGCACTAATGCAAGAGTTTGGACACAAAGCAGGCTGAGGAAGGGGATCTGAGTTTTGGAGATGTTCAAGAAGGCACTAGAATAATGTTGATTTCATCCAGCTCTGTGCCCTACATCGAGCCCTTCTCTCTCCTCCCACCAGGATGGAAGTTTTCCTTGGCTGCCAAATTAAATTCACGGCCACTGCCCCTCACTTTATCCTTACTCCAAGAAGAGCTTTTTATAACCAGAGAGATAAAAGAAGCAAATATTCTGCACAAGGCACTTCATTATCTAACCACAACTGGGAGGTGCTCCTGGGACGGGGGACAGATCAAAAGGCCTCGCTTCTCCTCAAAGTACAGCTGGAGATCCGGGCCCTGATGTGCCAGGGCTGAACTCCTGCCTGCCCAATCTGAGCTCAGCGTGGGCAGAGCTGCCCAAAAGAGTGAAGACTCTTTTTTTTTCCTTTTTAACCACACGTTTCTACAGAAAAAAGGGGCTAAAAACTTCAATTGCTTGTGCCCAGCAGGAATGTGAGTACTGGAAATTAATTGAAAAATGCAGCTGCCCCCCCCAAAAAAAGCCCAAATCCTGATATTACATGTGGCTTTAAGAAGCAATGACAGAGCTGGACGTGCTGGGCCTTATGCACATAGAGCAGTAGCTGCAACCCATTTAATAAACCCTAGATTATTTGCTCCTTGTGTTTCCTACCAATTCTTAAATTCCATTTTATTCCCATTTTGCTGGAGGTGTAGGTCAATGTAAATGCAACAACATAAGCACAGAATGTGTTTTGCCAACAAGTTTGCATGAGAATCCAGAAGCTCAGTGGGGCACAAATTACTGAGGCTCAGAAAGAGTAGCACTAGTAATGTTTGGCTCTTATTTCCCATCAGTTTTTAGCTGAGGGTCTCAAAGGAAGGGATGTGTTGCTATTTTTGTTTTCCAGTGGGGAAGTTGAGGTAGAGAATGGAGACTTGCCCCAGGGCCTCAGAGAAGGTGTGCAGCACAGAAAGGCTGCCATGGTGGGGATAATTCCATTCTGATAGCCATGGAGAGGGAATTCTGGCTCTCTGCTGCCCTTTGATGTGAGCCAGGAGGACTTTTTGGCCTAGAGCACTGATTTGGTTTTCATGGAGTGCCGAAGTTCGGGAATAACATTTTTTTTCAGATTCCGTTGTTTCAACACAAAGCTTTTTCTTGTTATTAGTGTCTCAGCAGAGCTCAACATCTTTCCTAAGACCATTTCTCTCCTTTGCTTTGAGCAGAGCAGCAAAACAGGAGAGGTTGTTTCGGGAACAGAAGGTGGAGGAGATGAATCCTGTCACGGAACCTGAACGTGTTCTCCTGGAGTCACAACTGTGCTTCCTCAGCCCTTTCCTGTTCTCTGGGTGGTGGAGCTCCCTCCTTCTAATCCTGAATGAGAATTTTGTGCTGCCAGGACAATGGAGGTTTTGCCTGGGGGTGCTGTGGTGACAGGAGGCTGTGCCATGTGCACACACAGGGACATGGAAGGATGGATGGAGAGACAGGACAGGGATCTGGAGATGCTCCTGTGCCCAAAATAGCAACTCCTTGGTGTGTGAGCCTTGGAAATCCTCAGCCCCTTCAAATGCATAATGAGACTGGTTGATTATCGTCAAGTGAAAATTGCTTGTGGGGTATGAAGGGAGGAGAAGAGAATTGAAGGGGCAGCAGTGAGAAGACAATTAACAGACTTCAGAGTGATGCCGGGGCACTGTTACAAGGAAATAACTGGGAAATCATGGATCAGGATATGTGGATGCCCCATCTCTGGAAGTGCTCAAGGCCAGGTTGGATGTGAAACTATTTCCAAGGGCCTGGAGTGACAGGAAAAGGGGGAATGGCTTCCACCTGACAAAGGGAAGGGTTAGATGGGATATTGGGAAGAAATTCTTTACTCAGAGAGTGATGAGGCCCCGGCACAGGTTGCCCAGAGAAGCTGTGGCTGCCCCTGGATCCCTGGAAGTGTCCAAGGCCAGGCTGGAGCAACCTGGGCTAGTGGAAGGTGTCCCTGCCCATGGCAGGGGGTTGGAACTGGATGATCTTTGAGGTCCCTTCCAACCCAAACCATTCTGTGATTCTCTGATTATGAGCACGTGATGAAAATGAACGAAAAAATCACCCCAAAATTCTGTGGTATGAAGGGATTGAATCAGCCAACACAACGTGTGAAGTTCAGTTGCACCATCACAGTGTAGAAATGTTTGGGTTTTACATTTTTGGTGAAGTTTAATGGCATTTCCTCATGTCCTCCCTTTCCCCACTCACAAAAACATTTGTTGTGCAGAAAGCTTGACTTGATTTCTAATTGGGGAAGGTGCTGTAGCAAAACTCCTAATCCTTTCTCTTGCAGTTTACCAGGGCTGTATTACACAATTTGGCTACAAGAGAGCCCTGTGATAAATGAGAGCTCTTTCAGCCCGTTGGCAGTACACGTCCCACCATCAGTCTTGTAAACGGTCCCATAACCATCGAAAAGCTGAAATAATTTGGAGCCGTGGCTCAGCACATAATTAATCACAGAGCAAAGGATTCGCTCTGATTTCACCAGGCACGCTAATGCAAAAAACCTGTGCTTCTCTCAGATGCCGGCACGGGGATAAAAGCACAGCTAATCGTATGCTGCTCCCGTGATTGACTACAGGCTTCAAGGCCGGGATTTCAGGGACATTCCTCAAAGTTCGGTCGAGTCCGAAGGGTTTCATTAATAAATCCCAATGGGAACTGGAACGGGTTGTTTGTGTGTCCGCGGTGGGGGGGTCTGTCAGTGAAAGAGTAGCTGATTAATCTGGTTCATTTTCCTGGTTGATACTGAGAAAGAAAAGTATTGGAGCAAGTCCAGAGGAGGCCCCAAGAGGATGCAAGGGCTGGAGCAGCTCTGCTGGGAGGAAAGGCTGGGAGAGCTGGGATTGTTCAGCTGGAGAAGAGAAGCTTTGAGGGGACCTGACTGTGGCCTTCCAGGGCCTGAAGGAGGTACAGGAAAGATGGAGAGAGACTATTTCTAAGGGCCTGGAGTGACAGAACAAGGGGGAATGGCTTCCAAGTTACAGAGGGCAGGGATAGATGGGATATTGGGAAGAAATTCTTCCCTGTGAGGGTGGTGAGGCTGTGGCACAGATTGTTCAGAGAAGCTGTGGCTGCCCCTGGATCCCTGGAAGTGTCCAAGGCCAGGTTGGATGGGGCTTGGAGCAACCTGGGCTAGTGGAAGGTGTCCCTGCCCATGGCCTGGGGTGGGAACTGGATGTTCTTTAAGTCCCCTTCCATCCCAAACCATACAGTGATTCTCTGAACTATGATACAGTTCCCTTGTGAACCAACTGCTTGTGATCTGTGCATTTTGGCCTAACCAGTGACCCCAATTCCACAGCCTTTCAACCAGGGTCCAAATCCAATGACAAGATGAGGACTCAACCCAAGCTTCAACAAAAGTCAAAAGTATCTTCTTGGCTTTTGGAAGTGGATGAGGTTGGGTAGCAAAAGTCTCTACAGGAACAGGATCACTCTTCACGATCCCTTTGAGGAACTTCTCCAGTTTTCCACGTGACTGCTGAGTCACACGGATGTTCCCACACATGGAGCGACAACAAGAGAACTCATTCAAAGGAAATCACCCCAAGATAACGAGGATGCCATGACTTGTGTTATTCATCTCTAAAAGGTACAACTGAGCTTCATGAACACTGCAATAGTGTGCCAACAACACCACAACAACCTTCCCCTCCAGCCAGAGCCGCCTTCAGGCAGATCAGGCTGATCTGCTGCTATTGTGCTGTACCTTGATCTAAATTGCTGTGAACAACTATCTCAAAAGAAGGAGCACAGTCAGAGCCCCGACACTGCAAAACTCCTGGATAGTGTTGTGGCTTGTTGCTAATGGGACAAAGATGGAGACTAGAGTGGCAGCTGCAGAATAAAATCCACTGTGCAGCCTTTCTGCAGTGTCATATTTGGGAGAGCTCCAGCCATAACTGATGAGATGTGATGCTTCAGGGGAGGGCAGCTTGGGTTTTAAAGAAGCTCTGAATGTCTTGTTTTCCCACAAGCTCTGCCATCTCCCCTGATAAGCTAATTTTAAAAGTTAATGGGCTAGATCCTTCAGTATGCTAATGCAGCATTGTGCTGCTCCAGAGGTGCAGAACAGCACTAAAGGAGCCTCTTTCTGCTCCTGGAGTTTTCCCCCCATCCCAAGGCAATATGGATCAGCCAGGAGAGATCTTCCAAGAGCCCCGGAATGCCCGGAGCAAAGAACTTCTTGGGGAGCAGTGGGGTGAGAGATGTCGCCACACGCCCTGATTCCGAGGGCTTTGGGGCTGCAGGCTGACAGCAAAACTAATTTACAAGCTACAGACAGAAAAAAAGAATATTCCCAAGACTGGAGGAGCACTGGAAGGGTCCAAGTGGTGTTTTGTGTCAACACCACTCCTCCAGCCAGCCAGGAGTTGTGGGTCCCTGCTTCTTCTGACTGCACACTTGGGAGAAGGCATGAAAAACAGTGAGGGATAAATGGTTCCTTGCAATAATTCCCTCAGCTGTGCCGACTAAACAGACAATTCCTGTTTTTTTTTGTTTTCCTTTGGTGTGAGTTCCACCCACTGGCACGTGGCTGTGGTCAGCGCTCGCTGTGCTGAGGAGGCACCAGCTGCTCTGGGATCTGAGGAGGAGGAGGAGGATGACCCAGCAGGGCACTGACCCATCAGCTCTGCAGCCAACAGGGAGTCTGAACTAAAGGCTAATTCTGTGGGGTGAACCATCTCCCCAAATCCTGCAAGGCCTCCATGTGCTGACTCCGTGTTTACATGATCCAGACCAGGGGGTTGGGAAGGTTGTTGTGGGTATTCTGGAAAGCCACAAGGTGCAGTGGCATTAATACACCACTGACTGTGGCACCATTTGTCAGGAAGAAGAGGAGGCTGCCAGGGAGCTGTGACAACTTTAATTGTCCCTTTCAATCCAGGGAGAGAGACTAAAAGAGGGACTGAGTGGATGGAGAAAGCCCCAAGCCCCTCTCTCTGCTTGGCTCACCCTTCTCATGAGCATTCAAACCCACAGTGAACAGCACGACCAGGGCACCTAAAAAAGGCAACAGCAGTGAATAGACAATCAGACTGGCCACTGCTACAACTTGGTGCCAGCATTTAGCAATAGGTTGAACTTCCTGTGGCTTAATTCTGTCATCATTCACAATTCCAGACTCTTCCGACTCAGACTGAATGTTTTCCACGCAAGGCCTCAAGGCTATTGTCGCTGTTTTTCAGTTGAAGGAATGATTTCATTGGAATTAGTCCAAAACTAAGGATGTGGACAGGTCTTAAGCACAGCTGATGGTTCTCCTCTATTGCAGGTAAATGGACTGACTTTGGGCCTCACGTAGTTTTCCTTCCTCTCCTTCCCAGGAATGCAAACAGGGCATAAATCCACAGGTCCAATCCATGCTGAACACTGAACATCTTACCTATCATTTCATCTCTACAGTGAGAATTAAAACCTGTGCTTGTCTTCAAGGTGATCATTACCTGAGCCTCTGGATTGTTTCCATCTGGGTAAAAATGGTCAAAATGGAACTTTTCTGTTTTTACAGAGGCAAGAGACTGAGGAATAAACTCCAATGGCAACTAAAACTCAGTAGTTTTTATCCGAAGTGCCCGACAGACATTTTTGATGTTGTCTTTTTAATACAAACACAAAATATCAAAGCTAAAAAGCAACCAGCCATCACATTTGGCAGGCAATTCTCCTGATGCAGGGAGGCTCTGGACCACTTCTAGTGCATTTCACAGAATTCCAGAATCACTGGAGTTGGAAAACGTCTCCAAGATCATCAAGTCCACCCTGTGCCCCATGCCCACCTTGTCCCCAAGCCCAGAGCACTGAGTGCCACAGCCAGGCCTTCCTTGGACACCTCCAGGGCTGAGGACTCCAAACCTCCCTGGGCAGCCCCTGCCAAGGCCTGACCACCCTTTCCAGCAAGAATTTCCTCCTGATGTCCAGTTGTGCTGCATTAAGTCTGTAGACGCTGCAGCAGCAGTGATCTGAGAACGGGATAAGAAAGAGTTCCCCGGGAAGACAATAAGGACACCCAAGAGGGAATGTTTCTTCCTGGGCAAAACATCACTTACAAAATGAGTCTTCCTTCTTGGGGCAGTCAGGAAAGGCCAGTGGGAGAGGATAGAGCACTGAGAAATTTAAAGGATAAAATAGCAGCTGGAGAGGTCAAGAGCATCTTTTCTCTTTCCCTGGGTACATGAGCTGCTGGGAACAACCAAAAGGGCAGGTCCGAGTTTTCCTTCTGTGTTCCTGTTGTGCCAAATGTGAGGAAGCAGAGGGTCAATCAGCTGGGACCACACACAGCACCACAGAATGGTTTGGGTTGGAAGGGACCTTAAAGATCATCTTGTTCCACCCCCTGCCATGGGCAGGGACACCTTCCGATGTCCCAGGTTGATTCAAGCCCCGTCCAACCTGGCCTTGAGCAGCCCGAAATCTCAGTGTTTTATGGTAACTCTCAGGGTGTACCTGCACACTGCCAGCAGCAGGACACAGCCTGGAGTGGGAATAGAAGGAGCTGGTGAAGTTTCGAACTGTGCACACGAATGTGAGCCACCACAGCAAGTTTCACACGTTCAGGAGGGACGTGAATGCATTTGCTGTGTCTTGAACCATTCTGGGCCTGGTACCAAGTCACGCTCCTGCTCCTGGTTGTACGACTGAGCATTTTGAGGTGATCAGCTCAAGTAAATCAGAGAGGAATGTGATTCAGGGCTGATCTGTCTTAAGGGAGGGCAGTGGGGAAGATATAAAAAACTCTCTTTACTTTTTCCTTTTCTCTGTTCACTTTCCTTGTCAAAAAAAAATGACAGTGTGTCAAACTGACACAGCATCAGGTATAATCTTGAGCTGAATGAAGGCTGTAATTTGATTAAGGGGCTCTGACAGGTTTCGAAACAATGGCAGTGTTTTGAGAATGAACCTGGAGGATTTAATTCATTAACAGTGTAGGTGCTGCATGATATAGTTTTCATAAATCTTTCCTGCTGGAGCAGCTGGGACATCCCTCCATCTCCTGATCCTGCTGAATTCAGAGGGACCGAACAGAGCTGAGAGACCTTGTGAAAGGGCAACTAATGAAGTGAAAATTCAGGGAGGTTGGAGTCAGCAAATGAAGACCTGCAGAGATTTGACAGCTGCTGTGAAAGGAGAAGGGGAAGGAGCTGAAGCTCTCACAAAACACGGAACTGGTATGAGATTAATTCCTTGGCTCCCAGTTCAGATCAGTGACACAAAATTAATAAACCACTGTCCTTTGACGAAGGCTGCACTCACACACGGGGGCTGCTATAAAACCAGCTGAGGCTCAGTGAGGTTGATTAAAGCACAGACACAGAGCTTGAGGTGAACAGCTGTGGGTCAGAATTGAAGAGGTTTTTTTCAGTTGTGCTTCCTCAGAAAGTGTTAAAATTCCTTTCTTCTGTGTCCAGTATGAGGCTGCTGGGTGGGAATCAGGCACATGGATCAGACCTAATTAGTTTTAGCTTTAACAGACCAGGTTCACTCGGACTCTGGTTGGCAGATAAATAGATGGAATGGGCTTATGGAGCCTCTGGGGGGAAGTTGGTTCATACATTGCCCACTGTCTTTGATATTTTGGATAGAAGAATTTGGACATAAGCAGGTTAAAACAAGTGAGTATTTTCCTGTTCATCCAGCACCGTGAAGGACTGATCCCTAATTTCTGATGGAGGCAGAGAGTTAGATCACTGGGGTCCCTGTGTGACACAGGCTTCAATTCTTTGGAGACAAACATCATCATAAATCCAGGTGTCTCCAGGCCCCAGAGAGAAACAAGACTCAATCCTCTGCTGGAAGGGAAGGAATCTCTTTTTCACGCCTGAGACTCTCCTTCAGCAGCACCCACGCACTGTTCCTTGTATTGGAAACTTAATAACTTCACTTGAAAATCATGTCTTTTTGATGGCAGTGGAAATAACATGACTTTTAAACAAGTAGAGGAGACTGTCACTGAAGTGGAGCCAGCTCCGTGGGAGTCAGATGATTAAGGTAGATGTGATGTAGGAGGGAAGAAATACTATCATTTGGAAAAAAATACTGTATTTTGAACAGGTTTAATGTTCTCTTCCAGGAAAGTGGGGCTGTTATTATTAAGAGCATTACCAACATTAGATGCAGGGCTTGATTCCCTGTTGTAATTGTTCACAGCCATGCAAATTGCCTGCAAAATGAGTCTAAGTTATCACTGAGCTGTGCAGTTGAGGTCTGGGGGAGCTCACTATTTCAGACGTAAAAACAAAGAGGCAGAGGGTGAGAGGAGAGGGATTTTCTCTCTCCGTCTGGGTCACGCCAGACTAAAAGATACTGCACTAAATCTATCTCAGATACTCTATTGATCGGGGTTCATATTTAGGCCTGAAGTACTGCTCAAATGGTATTTTCTTAATCTTAGTGTTAATGGTCTTGCATTCCATTGTTCTGGCATGGTGGGGGGGAGGAAGAAGAAAACCTGCACCAAACCCCTAATAAATAGAATATCTTTTGATTTGGAGTGCCCCAGGGGGAGAGAGAAAATCCCTCTCGTCTCACCCTCTGCCTCTTTGTTTCCACACCTGAAAAAGTGAGCCCTAGACCTCAACAAATCTATCTCAGATATTCTATTTATTGGGGTTTCATATTTAGGCCTCAAGTACTGCTCACATGGTATTTTATTTTTCTAATCAAATGGTCTTGCGTTCCATTGTTCTGGCACGAGGGAGAAGGGAGGAAGAAGAAAACCAGCAACAAAAACCTATTAAAGGGAGTATCTGAGATAGATTTAATGTAATATCTTTTGGTCTGGCTGTAAAATCTCAGCATAGTGATTATGGAAATGTAATAAGCCCTGGTGATGATGCAGTGAGACCTGACTCAAAGCAAAGACTTTCTGCTGATTTAATGAACTCAGGGTGTTCCCACACGCCCTGGCAACTGTTCAATCTCAGGGTTTCAGCATCTTGATACAAACAAGTGCCCTCTGGGTAGCAGCAATACCTTCCAAAATGCTGTGTTTTACTATCAAAATGGTTTTGTGCCCTCAAAAAACACCTTCTCCACCACCAAATTTCCTTTTTTTCCCCTCCTTGACAAACTTGTACAACTTTCAAACTCTTAGAAGAACAAGAAAAACCACAATCCGTGCTCGAAATACCTTATGCCAGGGGGTAGAAAGCAGGTATTTTCTTTCTTAGCACAATTATTGGGCTCTGAATTTGCAGTGGAGGGACTGATTGACCCTGAGCTAGAACCAAAATGACCGCTGGCTGCTGTGTAACTCAACCTCTGGGCCCACAAGGTGATCTGTGTTTTATTTTGATTTACGCCAATTCCTCTGATCTGTGTTAGCAAGTATATTTTGATTTCTATCAGTTCCCACATATGGAAACCCCATCTCCACAAAAATGCTTAGAGGACCCTGTTGCTCATTTGTTACTTTGCCTGGGATTTGTGTGACCTGGGAACTCGAGTGGCCTGGGCCCAAACACTTTCCCTGGTGCTTATTGCAATCTTATAAACTCAGAGTTTTTTAGCGATTTCTGCTTAAAAATTCATCGAGAAAATGATGTTTCTTCGCTGGCGGATTACAACCGTTTCCAGGGTCTCTTTAGCACCAGGCCAATAATGAAAAAGCAAGCTTTTACAGCCTGGAGAACAGAAGGGAACTACCCCAGAACAAATATTGCTTTTACAAGATTTTCTAGTCTGAGCTGACTGTGATTACGTGGCATCTATGGAAAATAGAGTTGCTGTATAATAACCACCACCTGCTTGGAATATCCTCTTTCCGTCAGCACGGCTTCATCATTTAGTTGCAGTGTCATGCCACAGGGAGTCACGATAAAGACATTATAATACACAAATTCCAGCATGGATTTATGAGACAACCTGCATTTTCCGTGCTTCCACAGCACCAGCTGCACACAAAGTGTTCATATTCTGCCAGTTCCTCCTGCTCTCAGGGCTGTTTCCTTCTCCTTCTGTTCAAACAACCCACAGGTATGTTATTTATTTTGTCCATTTAAGCGAGTTACGGCCGTCCCCTATGAAATTGCTTTCAAACTGATCTTTTTTTTCCTTATCTTTTCAAGCCCTGAGGTGACTAGAATAGCGGAGACAAAGCTTTCTGTACTTGGTTGTGCTGCTTCCACCTGGGAGGTGTCTGGCTGAAGTGTCCTGCTCTCCCAGTGCCTGAGTGAGGTCGTTTTGGATTCCCTGCACACGGGTTTCTATGTCACAGTGGATAAAGCTGGAAATCAAAACTGATTGGAGAGTGTGGGAATGGGAGGCTCACCATTTATCCCAGCCTGGCTCTTTTGCAGTTCCTCAGGTGGAAGGTGCTGAGTTGCTGCATAAAAATTGCCCTGATTATTTATTGCCTGCTGTGCACTTGATTTTGGTTGCTTTGTAGACACCAGTAAAACTTGTCTGCTGTGCTTTCAGCATCACGGGTTGGGCTGTGGGGCTCTACTCAGAAGTATTAGGATTGCCTGTCTAGTGGATCTTTTTTAAAAGGAAAAGGGCTTAAAATGAAAGGGCTTCAACCTCAGAAGGGCTAAATCTGCAAAAAAATTTCAAGGGAAACTCCTGGAGATGTTTTAAATTTTTTTTTTTTTTAATTATTTCGATGTTTTTCTGGCCTGCTTGGTGTGATATTTACAGAGTGTAATGAAAAGAGTTTTCAGAGAGGTCTGATCTCTGTCTTGGCTGCCACAAGCAGCGTCAGCCTCGAGGTCTGTGCTCACGAGAGTCTCCAGCTCTCTGCTCTAGTTCTTTTATCTTTCAGATTAAAAAAAAAAATCAGCACATATTTGTAATGGACCTGCTGCACCTGGTGAAATTCTGGCGTCTGGTTCCTCTCTTTATAACAGCTCATGCACTAAACCACATGGGAAGGGTGGGAGGAGGTGGGGAACTGAGAACACAAGAAAGGGAGACGGAGTAAGGTGTGTTTTCACGGACTGAGCATTCCTGTGTCTGGGTTTGCCGTGGACAGTCGGTGTGGTGAAATACCCAGGATTTGTTGGGTCTGTCACTGTGGAACGGCTCGTTCCATCCCGCTGCAGAGAACAGAGTGACTGCAGGGCTGCTGCAGCACAGCCCCAGGGGAAGATAATCCTGCCTGATCCCGCCCTTCCTCACACAGGTGTGGAGTCACCTCAGGTGTGGGGAGCTTCCCTTTTAACAGCCAAAGGTTGCAGTATGGATACTTTATCTAAATTATAAACATTTATCTGCTTCTAATCTTCCATTTGCCTTGTAATTAGAGCCTTAATTGCCTCTTCTGTGAGGCCATTAGGGAGCTGACAGGCATTGCACAGCTCAGTTTATTCCTTCAGGGTCCTCATCCAGAGGCCACCAGAGACCCGAGTCCCTCTCCACAGGTTCGGGAGAGCTTCGGATCAGGCTCAAGGCTGTGTATTAAACACTGGATCCACGTGGATAGGGGATGTTTCTGGACTGGATTTCTATCACTGATGGCTTTTGAGCACCTAAACAGTATTTTATATCCCTTTGCAGCATGAAGGAAGGCAGACACACCGAAGTTAAAATTCATGTTTTGCATCTTAAACTCTGCATCTTGCCTAACTTAGCAGGGGTTTAAAATCCTGTTGCAGTTGTGTTCAAGCCCTGAGGGGAGAGCCTTAAAGAGGAGTTTGAGCCTCTGACTCATGGGAGGAGAAAGGCATTTTCCTCAGGCTGCAAAGCAAACCCTCCCCACTTCACTGCTCTGTAGATGTGGCTGCTGCCTTTGAAGCAGATTTTTGGCCAGACAAGAATCCCTGACTGACTCAAAACCTTTGGCTTTGAACTCCCCTACACTTTTTCACGGCATCTGTCATGGCTCTATTGGCAGCCAGAAACTCATTGCTGCACTTAATAGCTGAAAAAGAAGCTAATTTGTTGTCTTCTCACTGTAAAAGGAGACTAATGGGAATAAAATTGGGAAAATTATGAAAATGGAAGGGGGGTTTTCCTGCCCTGGAGCTCTAAATGTAATAAATTAATAATTCTTTTGCAAGGTTGCAAAAAAAAAAAAAAAAAGAAAAAAGAAAAAAAAGAAGAACCTAATGGCTGGTTAAAAAATGTGCCAGCACAATTTAATTGGACTGGCTGAGTCATAAATCTTTTTTGTTATGGCGGTGCCTGGCAGCTCTGCCAGAGTCAGATGGATTTTTCTCTTGCAGGGGAAATTCCCTCTCTCTCCAGCTCACGTCAGCCTGCATCAGTCAGAAGTGTGGGATCAAAGCTGTCAACCCTGATGTGCCTTTGGGCTTCCCCCCCCAAAAAGACAAATCAAAAATGTCTTGTTGCCAGGTAAAAGGCCACCAGTTGTGAGGATGATGATAAGAATAATGATAATAATGACAATTCTGCAATTATTTGTAGCTGGGTTCTGTGTGGCTTGAGTCATGGAAAGGCAGTCTCATGGAGAGAGGAGCAGGCGACCACAGGAATGCTGGATGCCCATCTCAACCTCCCTCACTCTCTGGAGGGGCAGAAAGATGCCAGACAGGGGGACTGTGGCCAGAGGAGTGGGACAAAATCCAGGACAAATAAAAATCCAGCTCTGAATTCATGCAATCTTTGGATCAGTCTTCAAAGGTGAGTTGCCTGACGGAGCACGACCCTACAAGTTTAAGTTTTCCTCGTCCATCAGACCTCCTGGAACAAATCTGGGTGGAACAGACAATCTCAGGCTCCTTCTTCCCTCCTGCCTCCCCTCTCTGAGGCTCTGCTGTCCCCAGAGGCTCAGTGGTGACCACAGAACAGCTTTCAAGTGCATAAACCCACAACTTTTAAATGGTGACATGGGACAACAATGAAAGCTCTTAGCTGGGCTATTAATTTTCTCAAAGCCATTCAATTATCCACAGCTACAAAACATGAGGAGGAGACAGCTTTGGGTTTATAATCACAGGCTGATTTAGGCTGGAAGGATCTCTGGAGTCATCTGGCCCTTCCCACTGCACAAAGCCCAGCCAAACAGATGGAGCTGCTCAGGGCTTATGCAGTCCAGTTCGGGATATCTCCAGGGATGGGGATTCCCCAATCCCCCTGGGGCCCCTGTTTAGTTTTCCCTGGTGTGTAATCAGAATTACCTGCATTGCAACAGATCCTGTCTGCCTGTCCCTCTGAGATGTCCTTGCTCTCATGTTCCCTGTAATGTCCATTTAGAGGTTTGGAGAGTGATAAGATCACTCTGCACTCTCTGAACAGTCCCAGCTCCCTCCAGCTTTCCTTGTGGGTGTCCTGTGCTCCAGCTCCTGACCTGGACCTGCTCTCTCTGACTCCCTGACAGGAGGGGGGAGCCGGGGGGGGTCGGGCTCTGCTCCCAGAGAACAAGGGACAGGAGCAGAGGGAACGGCCTCCAGCTGTGCCATGGGAGGCTCAGGTTGGACATGAGGAGGAATTTCTCGCTGGAAAGGGTGTTGAGGCCTTGGCAGGGGCTGCCCAGGGAGGTTTGGAGTCCCCAGTCCTGGAGGTGTCCAAAAAAGGCCTGGCGTGGCACTCAGTGCTCTGGGCTGGGGACAGGGTGGGCATGGGGCACAGGGTGGATCCCTGGGCTGGGAGGGCTTTTCCAACCTCAGCGATTCTGGGATTCTGTGTCCATGTCTGTTTTGTACTGGGGAGCCTATTTTGGGGTGTATCATTCACTTCTGAATCTGTGCTCAGAGTTGCAGTTCAATGAATTGCTCTGCAGCTGCGTTTGTGAAGACACGGACTCATTTTGCTCCGGTGGATTTGGTGTGGGCACCAGGAATGTTCATTGTGTGATCTGGGCTCATCCATCTTCTTAGGAAGCCTGTCCCTGGGGGCAGAGAGAGGCAGTGGTACTTTGTCAGCTTCTTTCCTCATGATGACTTTTTCCTCTTTAATGTGTCACACCAGGGACATCCTGGTCTCCTCCAACTCTGTTTAGTACCAGTCATGAACTCCCTGACAAATCCCTGGGGCTTTGGCTCCCCTTTTTAGGCTTGGCCAGTGCCATGAACTGTCCTGGAGCAGAAATTTTGGCTGCCCTGTTCCCTTCCCTTGCTGTGACAGTGCCCTGCATTCCCACTGACCTCACCACGTGGTGCGAGATCAAGTCCTGATCAGATCTGTCTGGGGAAGTTATTTCTATCATTGCTTTGTGAATTTAAACTGCTGGGAGAAGTCTGGGAACCTACAACCTGGAGGCTTTTGCAGGGCACAAAATACCCTTGAGTGTGTGTTACCTTTGCTCCTATTTATTTCTGAGAACTTGATGGAATTGGTCCAAATATTCCCTTGGAAGTCGCTTTCTCAATAAAATTTTGATGTTCCTCAGAAATCTCAAATGGGTTCCTCACAACCACTGGAAATTTGGTGCTGGAGATCTTAACTTTTGCTTTGTTTTCATGTTTTGAATCTTTCTTTCAGTTCCTTTACTGTCTAAGTCGTAAGAATGGGGTACCTCATATTCAACAATCCAATATTTATTAAAATCCTATTTTTTTAAACTAAAGGTTTATTCCATTCCACAGGAATCCCAACTAATGAAAATTGTCAAAATCAGTAAGAAAAGAAATCTTGGAGAGCGTTGTGACTCACTCTGTCTGCAATTCCCTTGGGAATGAAGGAGAGAGGGTGACTGAGCAAGAGCTCCAGGCTGATCACACGAGCCCTTTCTGCCTTTCACGTTCATTGTCACAGCAGCTGCCTCATTTCTCCTGGAAGATCCTCTGCCTTTTTATCTCTTTTTGTCTTTTTATCTCTTCTGCCAGTACAGCAGGTTTGGAGAATTACAACCAGAGATACCTCATGCAGGTTGTCACACGAGGAAATGTTGCTTTAGATCAAAACCAGCTTTGCAATAGTAAACCACAGACGTTCGGCATCACTTCCCTGGGACATCAGCACCCAACTCGTGTTGGAGCTCTGCGTTGTCCTCCTCATTTAGGGGAAAATTTAGGCCAGTTTCACTCCAGATTAACGCTGTGAGTGCTGAGAAATGTGCGGCTGCTCAGTATAAACAGATCATGTGCTGTGATCAGTGCCTTTGCCGCTGCCTGGATTTGGGCTCAAACTCACCACTGGGGTTGGGTTTTCTCCTCTTCAGTGACACAGGAAGCGGCTCTGAACCCCTTCCATGGATATTCCAGAGCTCAGCTGTGCCAGGATGGGGAAAAACACGTGGAGCACATCAGCTTGTGTTTGATTTTCCTTGAAATGCTGTGATTGAGCCTCTGAGGTCACATCAGTTCTCTGTGATTTGTTTTTGCTGAAACCCCTTGAGGACTTCTTTTTTGCAGTGGCCTTGGGAATCCCAGAAGCTGTGCAATAATGGGAGTTTTTTAGTGCTGGCAGCTGCTTTCTAGGTTAGAAAACATATACTCATAAATTTTCTGCCTTTTTTGTGTGCTTTACGTAGCCAGAGGTGTTATCTGCAGTCCATAGCCTTGTTCTTTCTTTTCAATCTACCAACTGTTGATTTGGAATTTCTCATTTACTTCACAGCTTTGCTTGCTCATTCTTCAACTTCTTAGGTCACTTCTGACTTCACAGTTGCTGCTCTATTCAGTTTTGTGAAAGCTTTCTGCTGAAGGTGAATAATCTTTCTGCTTGCATTCATTAAAAACCAAGGTAAATATTTGTAACATTAGAGTGGCTTTACAGTTATCAGGGAGTGTAATGCAATGTGTTTATCCTTCATCACGGTTTGGTGAGGCAGGAGGAAATGATATTATACAGCTGGCAGTAAATAAGCACCAAAGGGAGAAGTGAAAAGATCTTTTAGAAATATAGGAGGGAGCAGAGCTTGCCAAAAATACTTCCCAGCATTTTGAACTGCAGGCTACGTAAGAATGCTTCATATCTGGACATCAAACACGAGGGAACAAGGTAATCAAGATGAAAGAATCAGTTCAGCAGAAGTTCCAGGGGTGAGACACTGCCCTGACTCAAATCAGTGTGTGCCTGGGATTTCGCCACCTTCTTCTCCAGGCAGGTAAAAACCTCGGATGACCAAAAGTAGAAGGCTAAAATTAGAACCAATAGCTCTAGATTTCCTTTCCCAGGAAAATATCGCAGTGCTGACCCTGTGTTTCCGCCATTCCAAGATCAAGTGGACAAGCTGAGCTCAAGTTAAGAGACATCGTCTTGAGAAGTGCTCAGAAACGGAACAGGCGCTTCAGTGGCCTGGAGCCCTTCTCGGAGGGGCTCAGGAATCACGTCTCCGCCCCGAAAGCAGGTGAAACATGTTCAGTGAGCTGATTCTGCCTGGGGAATCCTTTGACCTGGAAAAGGCTGAGGTACCCTTTGCAGGGAATCATCCCTTCGGTTTTGCCAAGCGGAGGGTTTTGTGCTGGAGGCTGTGCTGTGCTCAGGGCAGCTAAGCCTCTCCTTTCTCGGTCCAGTCACTCCTTGGAGTCTGAGCTGGGTCTGGAGACCCAAGGACTCTGTTGTTTTACCTTTGCAATACCTTGTTTCTGTGCTAAACTGCTGGCAAACACAGTTGCTCAAAGCTGTGCTGGAGACAGAAGGGATTTTTAAGTGTCTGGCACCACGGGTTTTTAGGAGGTCTGAGCTGGCCAAGGAAGAGGGTTCCCACTGTGCCCCTCACCCAGCAAAACAGCAGCAAGGCCAGTGAAAAAGCTTTGGGATCCTGCTTTGGGTCTCCTCTGGCCATGGAGATGGATGTGTGTAGGCTCATGAGCGAGAAGGAGTGATGAGCAAAGACAAAACGCTGGGTTGCAAGGGCATGATGTGTAAAAATGCACTTCTTCTGCAAGTTTGACTTGTGTACAGAGCAGAATTGTTTAACAGTACCTAATAAGCTGTAAAAAAGTGGTTTTTTCATACTTAAGGGTATCAACCCTCCTTTTTAGGGATTTAACTTTTTAACATATGAGTTAGTGCTTGAATCTAAGTATTGTATCTGAATGTTTAGGGGTGAGGGAGCTGCTGTAGTTGTGAAGAGCTGAGAAAGGTATGAAAGATGGGCAATAAGCCACTATCAAACATTCGGTAACATGTTTGCATAGTACAGCACTATTTAGAGAATGAAGCTGTCAAACAAATATGTTATTCCTGTTCCCTGCCTTCCCTGAAAGTGAGATACACCGAAGTTTCGGTTGAAATACTCATAATCTTCACATCTCTTCTTGTTCCATGATTTTCTCTCCCTGAATTCTTGCCATTGCAGCGCAGTTTTGACTACTGTGAAGTTGTAATTGCCTCCTTTAAGCCTCCTTCAGCGAACAGATTAATCTTTTCCACCTGTGGAGAAAGCTTCCTGAAAGAAACATCCCAATAAAACTGGAATGCCTTTCTCTTGCTGGCGTTGAGAACTCCAGCTCACCACTGCAATCACTCCTGCCTCCATCCCTGATTTTCTGTGTTGGAATTAAGAACAACGGAATGTTCTGTTAGAATTAACCACATGGAAGTGTGAGCGAGGAGCAGAAGTGGAAGGGATTGCTGGCAAGCACCAGGGAAGTGGGAATATGTGGGAAGGTGAACCCAGATGTCTAAGTCTGGCACCTGGCATCGAGAGATGTCAAAACTCTTAAAATAGAAAGACAGGAAAACTGAACTGGAGAGCCTTTGTATTCTGATCATTCCTGAAACGATGATGATCCAGTTTAGAGCTGAAGCCACTTATTCTTATCCCTGCTTGAATCGCATTTCAGTCACTGCTCTTTGGTCACATCCCGGAGCACAACAATGGAATCTCCCTTCACCACTTGTCCTGCAGAAACACCCGAGTGTGAGAAATCCTCGTTCTTTTCTTCCTTTCACCTCCAACGCCTTAAGAAGCCATTTGAGTGCATAAACATCTCTTCTCTGAAGAGCAGTAAAAAAAATTCAAGTGAGAAACTCTAACCCGAGCGGCGTTTATTTGGAGAGAGGGCAAAGTCTGCCGGGGTGTTCTGAAGGGTTGGAACTGCTACCACACGTATCGAAGGGAGATATCCGCCAGGACTGGGCAAGGAGAAGGGGTAAATATGGCAATTCACCCCAGAGAAACAAAAAAGACAATAAATCAGTCAGTCAAAGGGGCTGCAGTGAAGAGTGGGAACAGCTTTATACGATGTTTGTCCAGTCAAAAGCACCACTTGCTGTACAAATAACCATCCATGTGAGCATTTTATTGCTTTCCACACATATTTTCCACAGCTGGCAAGTGTGTTTGTTTATGTGTCTATAAACCCTTCTGCAAATACTGCTCTCAAGCTGCCCATGTGTCAGAATTACAAATGCAGCCTATCACAAGTTTGTTTGTAGAATTATCCATATGAACCTAAAGTTATCTGTCCAGCTTTGGTGCTTATTTCCCTTTTTTTTTTTTTTTTTTTTTTTTGGCAGCTGTAAAAGTGCAGATCATTTGCTTTCCCTGGTACTGCTTCAGTGTCCATATGTTTATTTTTACTCAGAGGGAATGGTTGTCACCCAGAGCACCCCCTCTGGCAAACACAGCTTCCCAAGGTTTGAGGGTCTTAAGTTGGCTGAAATACTTCATGTTCCTTTCCTGTGTCAGAAAATGATGTTTTCTGTACATCAGTGCAGCTCTTCTAGAGGAGGGATTTGAACCAGGCTGTGGAGCTGCATTGCCAAAAAGGCTGTGGGTTATTCAAGATATTCCTCTTTCTCTCCTTTTAATTTTTTCTACATCCCTTTCTCTCAGTCTCTTGGTTTCTTCTTTTTCTCTCAGTTTCTGTAGATATTGTACCATACCTGACTCTCCCACCTCCCAGATTTAAAAGACTTGTTATGGGTTTATTTCCCTGTCAAAACTACACATTTGGAAGCCTCATTTAACTTTTAAAAAAATTGCTGATTTGTTCATGATGATAAGACTTGCCTTAAAAAATAGATTTCACTGGGTGAAAAAGGTTTAACAATTTCAAGCTGTTGTTAGGAAGAGGTTATTAAATTATCAGAGAAAAAAAATTGAATTGTAGATTTTTCATAAATTTTAAACAAATAAATAAGTTATTCAAATCCAAGGTTTTATCCCTGCTGTTTGGGGGAGAAAGTTTCTCCATCTTTGAGTTTAATTTTTTTTTTTGTTCAAGATAAAAAATCATTTTCTCAAATCCTATGAGTAAAAATGTGTGCACTCTACAAACCTCTCTAAGAAATATCTGACGTGGTCTCCAGAAAATAATATGAAAACAGTGGTGGTACTTTGATATAAACCAACTGTCTTAAAAGGTAAGTAGGAAATACCGCTGAAGTGAGATCAGTGTGTTTGTCACGTTCTTCCCAGTGAGATCATTTGCATTTAATGTTATGGCTTTTCCATAAGGAACAGAGGGAGCACAGAATCCCAGGATGGGTCAGATTGGAAGGGACCACAGTGGGTCATCTGGTCCCACCTCCCCGCTCCAGCAGGGTCATCCCAGAGCACATGGAACAGGATTGTGTCCAGAGGGTTCTGGAATATCTCTGGTGAGGAGACTCCACACCCTCCCTGGACAATCTGTTCAGTGCTGGGTCACTGCCCAGACAAGAAGTTCTTCCTCCTGTGCAGGTGGAACTCCCTGGGCATCAGTTCCTGCCCGTTCCTCTTGTGCCATTGCTGGGCCCCCCCGAGCAGAGCCTGGTCCATCCTCTGCCCCCTCCCTGCAGCCCCCACAGACCTGGGGGAGGTCCCCTCTCAGTGTCTGCTCTGGAGGATGAACAGCCCCAGCTCCCTTGGCCTTTCCTGCTCCCAGAGATGCTCCATCCCTTCGGCATCTCCTCAGGAGAACCATCTTCCAGCAGCTCCATGTCCCTGCTGTGCTGAGGAGCCAGAGCTGGACCCAGCCCTGCAGATGTGCCTCCCAGGGCTGGGCAGAGGGGCAGGATCCCCTCCCTGACCTGCTGGGAACACTCTTCCTGATGCCCCACGAGGATCCCACTGGCCTTCAGCATCCTGCTTTTTAGTCCTGCTTAAGCGTAGGACAAGCTTTGCTGGTGTGGGGCTGCTGTGGCAATGCCACAGATGGAGTGTGGCACTAAAGGAAGCAGAATTGCCTCAGAAACGGCAGCAAAACGTGGAAATAGCAGCTGAGTCCTTCAGCTACACTGAAGCTCCTGGAGGTTCATCAATTGCTTCATGGCAGCCTAAGGTACTTCACCCCATGATTGTGTTGTCCCAAAATTGGAGGCTTTTTTGACACTTGAGGGATGTGTGTCACTATCAGGAAAAGCACAGAAGTAAATCTTTTTCAAAACTGTTACCTTTTGAATCCCAAGAGATATTTTTGAATGTGGTTGTAAATAAATAAATACAGAAAATTGCATATTAAAAGGATCCATAACAAATAGTTTTTAAGAAGAGTCTTATTTTGAGTTTTTGGTGATGCTGTCTGGAGGAGTCAGATTGACTTCTTGTTTTTTTGGAAGTGCCTTGCTGAAGATTCTGTCCTCAAAGTGATCTTCATACTCTTCCCAGAGTAATATTTTGGTCTGTGCCTTAGTAAAGACACACTGACTTCCTTTTTCATCTCAGGAAATCATGGCAATGCTTCCAAGGGGAATTTAAGGCTCCTTGATTTGAACTTTCTGCTGGATTTGAGTTTGGTTAATTCGTTTAATTTCATTTAGTAAAATGCATTATTCTTAATTTCCTGTCCTAACACACGAAGCAGAGTTCACACGACAATACATAAAGAGTTGTGTTACAGAGGTAGATGTGCTTTTAAAGCCCTTAAGGTGGAAAATATTATATATATAAAAATATATATTTAAACAGAATAATATAAATATTTAATAACAATAAGAACAAATGTTTATACTTAACACTTTCCATTTTTATTTCTCATGGAAGGTATATCTGCTCCCAGAGTGGGGAGGCTCTGAAAATAGATAAAGGGTTGTTTTCACCGATCAAACTCGGAAGTGGCTTTTCTGATAATGTAATATTGTGATATAATAATGAATAACGTCATCTAATGATCCCAATCTGGGTTTGATTCATCAGCAGCGATACTAAATGTTGATATTTCCATATCTGACACCACAGTTTCTTAGATCCAGCTTTAGTAATTTATATCCCAAGACTCTGACCAGTGTTGGAAGGTGTGATGGGTTTTCCAAGGGTTGGAGATTGTTGCTCTGAGCAGCTTCTTTTGCTGCTCAAAAGAAGCTCACTCTGCATCAAGAAGGAAATGTGAATAGATGATGGCCTAAGCTGGCTTTCAGTGTTTGCTGGGATGTAACTTGTAAATATTTGGAATTTAGAAGAGGGAAAATGTCTAGTTTTGGTAGATTGGCCTGATTGTACCTTCAACAAAAATAACTCAAAGCACAGAACAAGCAGCTACTTCTGTACAAACATCTCAGAAATTGTGCTGCTAATTATGACGTTGTTTGATGCCCTCCCCCCATCAGTCATGCAGCAGGAGACCCTACCCAAACAGAACAAACCAGAGCAGTTTAAACCAGTAAAGAGAACCCCCCATCCAGTGCCAGGGAAACACCTTTATCCTGGATGGCTCCAGTGGGTGTTCAAACCGCTGCCTTTGGTTTCTTGGTACAGACTCCAAGGCTTTGAGACAACGACAGATTTGACTTTTCTCTTAAATTTTGGCAGCCCAAGCGGTCTGAGGGGGAGTCCCCTCCAGAGGAGGCTGATAATGGCTGAGAGGAGGATGTGGTCAGTGTTGGAGCAGCAAAGGACACCCCGGAGAGCCGTGGGGGTGTGCAGGGGGGAGGATGAGGTGGGGAAAGAAGGGTTAAACAACGAAAGAGTGAGAGGTTTAAGACAACAAAGCTGCATTTGCTGCACTGCGGAAGCGTTCTGCCTTTTGATCTCTGTAGGTGGGTTTTTGGTGAGACATTTTCTGTTCTTCCACTACTTGCCAATCACTTCCCTGGAAAACACGATGTTCAGCAAACCCCTCCCTGTGGGATGTCAAGTTCCCTCAGCTGCAATTCAGGGATTTCAAGGTGGTTTCAGCTCATAAACAGCAATTTCCTCGTCGTCTCACCCGAAGGTGATGCTGATGTTTGAAATCTTGGTGACTGCTGCACATACCAGGAACACTAAACATTTCATCTTGATTTCTCCTCAGTACCACCTACTTCCTGGAAAATTTGGAAGCCTTGCACTTACCACTTCAAGTTCTCTGCCAAGTTCTTTTCAATTTTTTCTTTTTTTTTTTTTTTCTTCTGCTCCATTTTTGTCTCACACGTTTATTATATGGTGACAAATGCAGTTTTCTTCTGCCACCACATAATGGATGTGTGAAACACACACACATGTTCTAGTAAGAGACTGCTCTTTATTTCCTGGCTCCAGTTGCAAGCCATGAGTCAGGGCTGGAAAGGTTGTACCTCTGGCAGAGCTGTGTGATCCACATCCCCAAACCTCCCTGGGTTTTGCTGCAGTCGTGGGGAAAAATGGCAAATCTCATTCTTATATCTCTATAATTTTATATTCTTATAAATCTTATATTTCTACATCAGTGTTTTCTCCCCAAGCACATAGTTTCTCCATTTTATAACCACCATTCCCTTGTATTGATTATATTTACTCATTTCAGACATTGATGTTGTTATTGACATAAAAAAAATACCTCCGGCTTCTAAAACAAGTGTACCAGCATTCTGATCGTGGGAAACACACAAATTTTAGAGAGAAAATACCCTCCTGTTACTCTGGCTTTAATGCAAAGAACAAACATTACTTCTTGAGTCCATTTGCTGCAAATTCCAAGCACTATTTCCTCTGCATCAAGTGATTGCTGATGTTGTGCTGTATAACGGTAGGTAAGGACCAAACAGCATCTCCACAAGACTCCTGTGACCCAACATGCCTTATTTACACATATCCCAGCTTTTAGGGAGCTGTACATTCCTGTGGTGTGTGTGAGGCCTCAGTGAAACACAAAATCAGGCAGATCCTTTGTGAGCTAAAGCGGAACAAGCCCCACGTTACGAGTTAAAACAAAACCAAGCAAATAAGCAAGAAAAGAAAAAAAAAAAAGAGACAACCAAACACATCATCACTTCCTACCGGATCCAAACAGTCTGGGAATGCCACGTGGCAGGCAGTTATTCTGGGGTTACCCACGGGGGATTGGAAGCAGCAGGACTATGGTGCTTCCATGTTAATCATAAACAGAGTTTTGTACTGAATTTTTTTTTCCTAAGCAATTTCATCCCACAAGGTCCTAGTGGTTGAGTTGCTCCTGCAACAGAATGACAGGCCGCTGGGTGACATGCTGTGAAAGACTTAGAAAATGAGAAATCCTATCCCATTTTCCAAACAGAGCAGGAACAACACTAATTCCGTTAGGCAAGATGGAACAGACAATTAAACTGGGCATGCTTTTAATTTTGGAGCTAACCAGATAACAGGTGCCTTTTTCAAATGGAATGACTACTGAAGAGATTCCTTTAAAGTGAAGCAAAACCCCACTGATTTCCCTTGCTAAAATTAAAGCATTTACCTTATACAAAGTATAAGAAATGTTACCTGTTGCCTCCACCATTCCTTCTAGGATTACAACAATTTCTAGCTCCTCTTTGGGCAACTGGGCTTTGGAAATCTCCCAGAAAGGACTCTGCTGGTTAATCTCATGGCTGATGATCAGTGGTGAAACCAAAAAGAGACGATCATCCCCTGTGTAATAACCTACGTTGATATCTGTCTGGTTGAGTGGTATAAATTCCCCCTCCTTTGTCTGTTTGGATTTGATCAACTTGGCTCGTATTGATGCCTCTACAATGTGGGAATTCCTAAGGTCTCCTACTCGGAACATCAGACACAGCTTTCCATCCCGCATGGAAATGACTGCGTTTGTGGAGAACACCAAGGTTTCTGCCCTCTTCTTGGGTTGGGATATTTTCACAAACATGCAGCCAACCATGAAAGCGTTGACGATAGAACCTAAAACCGACTGCACTAAGAGCAGGATAATCCCCTCGGGACACTTGTCCGTGATGACCCGGTAACCATACCCAATGGTGGTTTCGGTCTCAATTGAGAATAAAAAGGCTGAGACAAACCCATTGAGGTTGCTGACGCAGGGGGTCCACGTGCTGTCCCCTATGTGATCCATATCTCCTCTCATGTAGGCAATCAGCCACCAGATCATTCCAAAGAACAGCCAGGTCACAGTGTAAACCATGACAAAGATCAACAGGTTGAACCTCCACTTGAGATCCACCAAGGTGGTGAAGATGTCAGTCAAGTAACGGTAGGTCTCTCTGACATTCCCGTGGTGGACGTTGCATTTCCCATCTTTCCTAACGTACCTCTGGATTTTCCTCTTGGCACATTCTTTGCTTATGTTTTTTGGTAGATCCTCTCTAGCTTGTTTGGGCAACTTTGGTTGATGAATAGTGACAGGGCTCTCTATGTCCTGCTCCATTGAGTCTTCTTCCAGGACGTTGGCTGCCATGGAAAACAAACAAACAAGGAAAAGGCAGGCATTATTTTTCCTTATTATTGCTGTAAGTCGATACACAACTTCTTCCTGTATTATTACAGGCATGGAATTGCTATTAATCAATAAAATTATCATCATTTTTCTTTTCTAACCTAATAGACGCACAACGCAAATGACATCAAACATCCTCAGTTTATTGCCGAACAGAAATACAATGAAGGCAAACTCTTGTTTCCTATCTAAAGGCTCACCCTGATATTTAAATTCCATCCATCCATATTTAAATGCTGTGAGAATTAAGGAGATATTCCTCCCCCCTTTGCAGTTTAATGAATGAGGTTTCTTATGCACCAAGAAAGATCGGAAGGAGATAATAGATAGAAATGAGGGAAATGGATTCACTTGGGGGAGAGCAGAGAAAATGAACCATTGTTGAGCTATTTTTTTTCCATCAATTGCCTTGCTGAGGGGAAAGTATTAAATAAGTACTAAGAGCTTAAAAAAAAAGCCAACAATTTTCAAATAGAACCAATCCTACTCTTGTTGAAGGAAAGTTGGGCTACAGTGTAATTTATTCCAAGAGCAATTCAAGCACACTTCCATAGAAAATCAATGTCTTGCTGATAGCAAGATGGGGAATTGTGTGTCCTTCTCCCAGCAACTTAAAACCTACAGTACTTCAGATTTCATCTGAATTTTATAAGCTTGTGGCCTTTATTTGAGTGTACTTTGGCCTCTAACAGTATGGGCCTAAATACCATTCCCCTGTGAGTGTCTTACAAGAATTTAACCCCAAAAATGGGGCTTAAAACTGACTTTTTTATTATTATTTTCCCCAGCATTTTGAGATAAACAACTTCATTTCATTTATGTGCAAGAAAAAAAATTAATTTACTGAGGAGGAGAGTGGTTTCATCGAATGTGTTTTGCAAGAAGCTGAGGGTATGGGGAAGTCTGGGGTAATTGTTGGCTTTTACTGGAAATCATTCTGCCTTCTGGGGCTTCTTCCTGCTGGAATTTCAGCTCTTGAACTCCTTATTCTCTCCTTTCTGGGTAACTGCTGTCATTCTTCTGCCACACTGTAAAGGGAAAAGTCTTCTGCTGGCTCTGCCTGAATAGAGCACCATAGAATCCCAGAATGGTTTGGGCTGGAAGGGACCTTAAAGCCCATCCAGTGCCACCCCCTGCCATGAGCAGGGACAACTTCCACTAGCCCAGGTTGCTCCAATCCGGCCTTGGACATTTCCAGGGATCCAGGGGCAGCCACAGCTTCTGTGGGCAACCTGGGCCAGGGCCTCCCCACCCTCACAGGGAGGAATTTCTTCCCAACATGTGTTCTACAGAGCAGCACTGATGTGCTGTTGTACCATTGCCTCACGGAGGGGCTGCTCTGGGTGGGTCAGTGCGGCCCAAAGAGCATTTTACTCTCTCTTACAAACATTTGTTATGTAGCAGATCATCTGTGGGGGAGTCTCACAGCACCTGTAGCTTTTTCAAGATGCTCAGGCTCATCCCTGTGGAGAGAGATCACAGACCCTTGTGAAATTTTAGGGCTGAGTGAAATTCCCAGGGGGAAATAAGTGTTACCTCTCCTTCTGGCCTGTCCCACTGCCAGCCAAACCCTCCTTCAGCCCCACCGTGTCTCTCTGTTCAAGGAAAGGCTCAAAGGCCGACAGTAGCACGGAAACCTTGAGAGCAACTCTGTGTTTTAAGACTCTAAGCCCCACCCTGTGTCACTTTTTCAGCTTGTGCTGTGTCTAAGGAGAGCATTATTGAGGCTGAAGGCAGCGGCAGCACTGGAAGTCGTGTCACGGGGCCGTCAGTCCTGAGTGAACTCACCCCGGTGGGTGACAGTGTGCCTCCTTGCATTATCACTAACGCTGCAAAATGCATGACAAAATGCAATAAAAAGGCATTTCAGGGACCTGGCGAGGCAGACTTAAGCCAAAGCCAGAAAATTTGAAATTAAGGCTTCACACTTTATGCTGAACTCTCCATTGTGCCTAAGGAAATTTCAGTCCACAGCAGTTATCGTATCACTGCAGCAAGAGACCCCTCATAAAGTTATGAACAGCCTGTGAAGGCTCTGGCTTTGGAGGTTTTATGTTAGACTAGTAATGCTGGTATAATGTGGTCCATTATCTTTAAGGCATTATGAATAACTTGCTTTCCCCTGCCAGTCACAGAGGCAAGGAGAGCACAGAGACAAGGTTTCCCAGAATCCCAGAATATGCTGAGTTGGAAGGGACCCACAAGGATCACTAAGTCCAAACCTTATCCCTGCTCAGGACCATCCCCAAGAGTCACACCATGTGCCTGAAAGTATCATCCAAACACTTCTGGATCTGTCAGTCTTAGGAGTGTCCTCTTGCCTTTGAAAACATACCTTACTCCTGACCTTGTTATTAAAGGCAACCATGTCCTAGACCTCCCTGCCTGAGCATCTCTTACCAGAGATTATATTAAAAGCCCAGTAGGGCTGATTTTATTACTGGGACCAGGAGAAATCTGAAGGCACACCCCTTTCCAGGGATGCCCACCCTGCCACACCACGGCTGCTTTCATACAGTGCTTATTTCCTATAGAAATACTTCAGAGCAATGAAGCACCATTTACTCATAAAACAAATTTTATTCGTGCTCTCAGAATGTTTTTGGGTTGATTAAGCCCTTGTGCATCGTAACCAGGCTGCCCTGTCTTTCACAGCACATAAGCTGACCCCCAAAGAGAAGGACAGCCAAACCCAGGGACTTTTGTGTTTAACCAAAATCTCTCATTATAGCATTCACATAACACTCATGCAGACACTTGGATCTTCCTGGGGGCATTTGGCCATTTTGCAAACTCTCCAGGCTCTTCCCAGTGCTGTCATTTCCCAGCTCCCAGGCAGCCTCTGGGAGTTAAAATTAAGGTCAAGTTTTCAGTCTTATTCTCTTTTTGCAAGATGCCCTTTTACTCTTTCCCTCGCCCAAATTCTGCCACCGTGGGACCCCGTGAATTCCTTTATGGGGAGGTTTCTGGATCAGAATCACAGCCCATTCACCCTCTCCTGGACGAAGTCCTTGCTCCAGACTGAACCTTGGGAACAGCAATTCCCGAAATAAGTGATCCAAAGATTATGCATCTGTGTGTTTCCATGGAAATGCTTGATGAATAAGTTTTGAACACACGGCAGGATCCCTGTTCCCCACTAAGGCTGAGGAACAGCCACATATTGTCAAGCGCCTTCGCCACAAAATACTTTGACTAATTATATTTTTACTTGATATCAACCCAATTAGCTTCTGCTGTTTATTTCATCTAATTTTCCTTTTTGGTTATATAATGGCTGTCATGGTTCCAGGAACAGGGGAGTGAGCAGCAGCAATCTCACTTGAGAGCTATTTTTACTCTCTCTGCTTTTCTTCATGACAAAAATATCTACATGTTATTAATCTGCCCTGCAAAAAGAAAAAAAAAAAAAAAGGCATTTCTGAATATTTCCTCCTCTCCCAGTAAACATTATGTTTGTTTAAACACAATGGCCAGGTAGCAAAAATGTGCTAATTTAGGCCAATTCAGAGTATTCTGGTTTGGTTGGTCTCTCAGGTAAATAAACACAAGACATAAGAGATTTCAGTGAGTTCTTTAATTTTCCAGCAAATGACAACGAGTTCTCGTAAGTAAGTCCCTGAATAGTTCACTTATGTAGTGGCTGTGGCTTTATTAGCAAATTAAGTGTGCCCAGGCCTGTTTTTTAGCAGGGAGGCTAAATGGAGTGGGACAGCCCACACTTGTATCACTGAACTCTGCTGTTTCCAGGTTACATCTCACACAATCTGCCTTTTAGGAATAACCTGTGTCCCATGCTAACACCTGAAATGTAGCCAGGAATTGTGTGTATTGGTCAAAACCATGCCAGGGGCTTTTCTAGGAATTTTACCACACGGGGAGTTGCGTGCCAATGCCCAGGAACATTTTATTTCCTAGTAAAATTGCATTCAGTGTTGTTGTCCTGGTCTTAGAAAGGCACAATCCAAGCATGTATTTTTTAATTAGAGTCAGTAGAATAACACAAAAGCGGTGTCAACAACGAAATAGGAGCTGTACAGGACATGCTCTGCTGACCTTTGAGGCTGTGCATGTAACTCATCGCTGTAATCCTCAAGCAATCATTTTATCATTAATGTGATTATTGTTGTGCGTCAGAAAGGTTGCCGTGGTACAAATGCTTGTGCACGTACAAATACTGCACAAATGCAAAGCAAAAGTAGGTATGAAAAGGGCCCTCTTGTCCAGTTTAAATACTGGAAGTCTGTTTTGATTGCCTGCTTTATTAGAGTTCTAGTGTGATCTCCAAAATAATTAGGAGTTTCAACAGAGAATATCACGAATTATAACTGACCTTTCTGTGGCACAAGCTGATCTAGAGAGTTCAGTGGATGGCTCACTGTAATTTAGTAATTTTACGTCTTATAACACAGTTGCGAACGTTTTGCATGCAAATTCATTGAAAATGCCCTAATTTAAAAAATCATTTATAACCAAAAAATTGCTCTCGTGGGCTTTATCCACATGTATAGATGTGGAACGGGCATTGTTTTGACTGTGACTCTTGTCATTCCCCACTTTCCTGGTAGGATGAGGGCAACTTTTAAGTTAAGCAGGAGTTTGGAAGGTGCAAGATTGTCTTTTGTGAGGAGTCTTCACCTCTCATTTGCTGTGCCCACAATCCTCCCCGGCACTGCACCCACCTGGGGAATACTTGGCAGCACCAGGTGGCAATTTTTGTTCCCTGTCTTGTTTGCAGGAAGAAAGTTGAGCCTTTTATGACCAGCTACCAACTGTAAGCAGTCATTAGTACAGAGAACAGACCCTTTTTCTTCTGAAAAAGAAAGGAATTAGGAGCTGGTCCTGCACTGGTGAAATCACTGCAGGATTGTCTATTCACTCAGCTGAAAGCTTTGCTAGTGCTCATTGGGATGTTCACTAAACACTGACTTGGCAGGTCTCCTCAAGGACCAAATTACTTATTCGCACCCATAGAATCATAAATATCATTTCAGAGAGAGCATGTGAGGGGTTTAGGTTTATTTCAGCAGCAGCTTTCACTAGAAAAGACGTGCAATGAGGTGTATTTATGATTAGAAAAGAGACTGCAAGGATGATACCTTGTTTGTTCACATTACCTGCTTCGTCAATGCCTTCTAATCCAACTTGATAAAAATAACATTCTACTATTTCCATGTCTTTTAAGCCTGTACAGCTGCAAGAAATCAGTGTGAGTAAGGCTTTGTACAGACATTTCCATTCATTTCTGATTCTTGGCCCTTCTATTATGGAGGATGGAGAACAATGCTGATAACTCAAATTTTAAAAAGACAAAACCCATGACTCCATTTTTGGTAGTCATTTGACCTTGTAGTTTTTGCCCTGGATTCTAACCAATTCCCTCACAGAATTTACCACTACAGGCTCCAAAATGCTGTTTTTACATCTGCTTTGCTAAATTTATCTCCATTTGAAGCACGGGGAAGCCAAACAGCCTTGGCTTGGTAATGTACATTCTGAACATGCAAAGATGTGTGGAGACAGTTTATTACCAACATCTTCTGCCTTTTATTAGGCTGCAGATCCCAAACTGGATTACAAAACTTGTTTACTACCTGGAATCTGAGTGCTTGGAGTCAGCGTTAATTCAGAGCCACCGCTGCTGCAAATGCCTGGCATTGAAAACAGGATTCTGGAACAAGGAGGGGTTGCTGATACACATCCCCGCTCCTGCCTGATTAGTCTTTTACCAGACTTCTGGCTTCCAGAAAAACTTGAGTTGGAGGTTCAGAGTGGGCATTTCTGTGAATCTGCAACACAAATTATTGTGTTGGAGGTCAGCACACGTGGCCATTGACCCCTTTGCACGTGAGGTGTCTGGCACCAAAGTCCAGAGAACTTTTTGGGGGCCCAGCTCAGTGCAGTTTAGATTCTATTCTTTTGAGGTCAGTCAGCATTTATGGGCTATTGATGATATTGCACATGTGCTCTGGCTTGTGTCGTGTTCTTATTTAACATATTCCTCCAGATGAGTAATTTCTCTCACAAACTGTGTGTAAAACCAGAAACTCCTTTTCATCCTTCATGGCAGATGGTCTATCACCCTTGTCTACTGCTTACTGTGGAGGAACTGGAAGTTGCCCAGAGAAGCTGTGGCTGTCCCTGGATCCCTGGAAGTGTCCAAAGCCAGGTTGGATGAGGCTTGGAGCAACCTGGAATAGTGGAAAGTGTCCCTGCCCATGGCAGGGGGTGGCACTGGGTGATCTTTAAGGTCCCCTCCAACCCAAACCATTCTGTGATTCTACAATGTTCTTGTCCTATCCCCACCCAATTCAGAGGGTGTTTCCTCCGGGAAGGTAAGATCCAAAGGATGTGTTTTTTGCACTCCTGTGGCCACAGCTGCTGCCAGCAGTGAGCAAGGTCAGCAGCAGAGACAGCCTGAGTGTCCCACCCTGAGTTGTCCCACCTGGCAACACCAGAGCTTGGCTCTTGTCCAGTAATTCCATGTGCAAAACTCCTGCCAGCTGCTGCAGTCAGGATAACAGAGATCATGGATGATTCAGGGTGCTGACAAGCCCCAGCAGCTGCAAACACTGGCCACGTGCTTTCCTTCTGATGCCTCTGCCTCACATGTGTCTCCCTGACTTGCTGGAACGTGTCATCGTCTGGTGTGCTCCCTGAGAGATTTCTGCTTCCAGTCACTCAGCTCCAGCTATTTCTGCCAGTTGCTGTCACTGGAATTAATGCCAAAATTTTAGTCAGTGGCACATTTTGGGTCATAAGGAACCTCTAAGGGTCTCTTGACCAAAACCCTGCTCAACCCAATGGGCTGCCCAGGGAGGTTTGGAGTGCCCAGCCCTGGAGGTGCCCAAGGAAGGCCTGGCCGTGGCACTCAGTGCTCTGGGCTGGGGACAAGGTGGGCATGGGGCACAGGGGGGACTGCATGATCTTGAAAGTCTTTTCCAACCTCGGTGATTCTGGGATTCTGTGAAAGTTGGATTACCCAGTGCTGCACCTCTCACATTAGGAACTTTTCCACTTTGTTTGCATCCTATTGGAATTCCCCTCACTGCAGCTTGTGTCCATTTCTCCTTGTTTTTCCCTGTGCACCTCTGAGATCACTATGACCTCACCTTCTCTGCAACTTCTGTTTTTCATCTGAGCTGTGGATTTACAGCTCAGCCTCCCACAGAAGTTGCAGGAGGGATGGTTAAATCCCGATTTCTCCATATATTCTCTTCACTGATTACAGGGAAAAAGAGTATTCTCAACTTTTGTGAGGAGAGATCCTCGTGATTTTTTTTTTTTCCCATTAAAATTTTCCCAGCTGAAAACCCTGGAAACAGAACTTAGCTGATCAGCTGAGCATTTTGTACAGATGGTTCTGACCCAAATGTTTCATATAGATAATTGTGAGTTATTTAATTCTGTACTTGTAGCATCACTGATATCTGGGGAGTCCTCCTGATTGTTTCTGGAAGCTGAAATGTTTGGCTGACCTGTGCAATGCTGATTGTACTGCTAAATGTTATCAAATTACCTGTTTTGGCTTTGTCCCACGTCAACTAGTGCTCCAAGACAATACCTGGGAATGGTTTGGGAGACAGCCAAGAACTGCTCCCATTAGACAGCATGGATAAGATTGCATCAGGTTTGGTTTTTTTCCCAGTTCCGTGAGGCTTTGCTCCCTCAGGCATCTCCACAGGCTCTCCCACCACCTCTGCATCAGCAACACAAAACCTTGGTCTGCAACACGGACCTCACCTTGTGTCACACAATTTGAGGTGGAAAAATATCACTGTCAGTATACTAATTATGCCTTAAATCAAGAGATATAAAGTCCACACAAGCGTCAGGGCCAGGTGATTTACAGAGTGACGTGGACACCCTGCACCAGTTGCTCTCAAGGCTGCAGAACAATTCCTGGCCTGGTTTTATTGGGCACTGTAGATGTAATAACCAGCTTGGTCGTGGGATTGGCGCATATTCCAGCATGGGAAAGGTTCAGAGATCAAGGCAGGCAGCTTTGCCCTAGTCAAAACCTGTCTATCCAGTCAGGTCACCAGAGAGGAGAGAGATACACCCTCACAGGAGGAGTTTTTGTGACCAGTTTTCACGTGGGCAGGAGAAGCCAGCCCTTCGCTCTCCTTGCTCTTTTCTATCCCAGCTCTTTTCATGTCCTTTTTTTCCCCCTCCCCTTCCCGAAGTAAGGGGTGTCTTTACTTGGCTCTTCGTCCTTGGGGCAGCCAAATTCAACATTTGCCTGCGCTGCTGAACAACCCTGAGGGATCCTCCTGCCTGAATATTCACCGAGCTCCCCGGGCAGGTGCTGGAAGCACCTTGGCTGCAGCACCACCACACTCCGACAGCTTCTTCGCTTTGATCAATGAACTGTCATAAATGTGAGGCACTGGAAAGGCGGAGAGGAATATTTTTGTCAGACAGGAAGGACTTGATCCCATCAATATGCTGTACCAGTCAACCGAAGCCAATAACTTACGCAGTGATGTAAGTCGGCACACCAAACCTAAAAATTTCTAGTACTTTCCGACAGAAATGCGCAGAATGTATTGATAAAGACCTTGGATCTGATCAGTACAGGGTTAGGGGATCTGAGATGGCTTCGAGAATGTCTGGGGTTTTTTTCAAGAAATACGGACTGTGGAGAACAAAACAACTTTAAAGCACAGATATGTGACTGAATGTCTGTTTTTTTTCCAAGAAACATGGACTACGGAGAACAAAATTACTTTGAAATGGAGATACGTGATTTCTTCTACCCTCCAGTTCTTGAAAGAAGAATGAAAAAAATGTCACAAACTTCCTCCTGTAAATGATATTTTTTTCCTCACTCATTTTACATCCACACAGGCTGCCCCCAGGTCACAGACACTGCCTAAGAATATTGGTTTTCTTTCTGCTATTACAGTTGAACACAGCTACAGAAGGGGCTGAAAAGGCTGGAAAAATTGAAACAGACAGGGATTATAATTATCTTTTTTAATCTGGTAATGGAGATTTCTTTCCTGACAACTTCCTTGCAGTGAAAAGAGGATTTCAGTGGCTCTTGCTTCCAGGCAACGTATTTCAGGAGAGCACGATGCTCCTCCTGTACAAAAATCGGGCAGGATTTTAATTTAACTTCTTTTTTACACATTTGAGATGAAAAATTACTAAAATGTTTCCCACAGATGCTGCTGAAACAACATTTCTGTGACTGCTGCTGCTTCTTGTGGTGGTGACTTGGTGCATTTTCTGTCTGTTGAAGCGACCAGTGGTTCACTTGGCCTCAAATTCGAACCCAAACTCTGGCATCCAAAAGTTGCCTTGCCAATAAAATTGTCTCAGTGGCCAGTCAGTTCATCCTCTTAAAATGACTTTTTTATCCGAACAGCTCTTGTGTTCTTTCCATCCCCCTCCTCTTCCATTTCTGCAGGTGATACTTGGGATTTTGGGATTCTTTAAGCTTAATAATTAGGCCATCACTGGCTTCATCCCCTTTTCCTGCCAAAAGGAGTCACAGTGAAATACAAAGACCTACTTTCTTGCCGCTGTTTTCCCCATTTCGTGCAGTTTATAGACTGCAGAGGGGAAAAAAAAAAAAACAACACCTGAGAAATCAGGCTGGAAGTGACATTTAAAAAGACATTTCGAAAAAGAAAACTTCCAAAAGACCTCTCCCTAATTTCAGCTGGGTCGATGTTTTGTCTCAGCATTTTGATAACCTGGAAATGGCGAGTTCTGGATAGGACTGCAGCTGTGCTTCCTAAGGAAATGAGAATATCCATCACTCTGTCTGGCCTCCTTAGGATCACTGTGGAAGCTTTGGCTGGTGTTTGGGCTTTTGGGTTTCTCTCAGAGCTTCAGAGAGATTCTGGAAGGTGGGCAGAGCAGCACTGACAGCGTGCGGAGCTCTCAGAAACACTAAATCCCCACGAAAACAGACTGAGTTACCCACACCATCAGATGCCAGGGAATCCGCATGAGGGATCCACCAGAAATGCCCCTTTTTTTTTCCACGGGTGCTGCCGCTCCTCCAAAAGTCACAGTCTAATATTTTTTTTATTTTTTTTTTTCCAAATAACTGTGTCCCTGCGGAGTATTTTAAAAAAACTCCCCAACCCTGCAGCTGCTTTGCGCGCAGCCTGAAGGGTTGTGGGGTTTTATTTCCCAGGCCTGGTGCTCATATTTGATACAGAGCCTTCCACGTTCTACAAGTTAGTTTGGGTCAGGCTTTTTGTGGTTTTGGCCACAAAGCAACTTGAGGGCAAGAAATTAAAACTGACTCAACTCATGCCTTTTTTTTTTTTAAAAAAAAAACCAAACAACCCAAAAGTGTTTAGTTGAATCAGAACAAAAGGTTGAATGAAAATACGTTTAGTTTCAATCCAGATTTTTTCTTAGCCGTAATCTGAATGAAAAACCTTAGAACCTTTCTGCAAAGAGCATCAGCTCTGCGGGATTTTACACCCATCTAAATAAGAAGTTTTTCAAATATATATTGAGGCAAGTACAATGTCAGACCCAACATGGCTGGAAAGTTCAAACCATAAAAAAACCCTTTCCATGTCAGCAAATAGCAATTTTTTGTCTTGGAATAAGCAATCCAGTGGTGTCTAAAATACTATTTACTGTGCTATTTCACTTCAGATGCATAATAAAGAGATCTATAAGTTTGGTCGAGAAAAATCTCAAAGAAGTTGCTGTGACATTGCTCCAATTGCTATTATCCTTTTCTATAGGGATATAAGTGGTGAAAAAAAAAAAAGAATTATAAGCACTGAAACACTTTTGTAAATTGGATTTGATTTGGCCAACAGGATTTCCCGCTAATATTTTATGAAGGAAAATACATTTAATTTCAGACTTTACAAAGGTGGCATTTTGGCTGTGAAATGCTGAGGTCTAGGTCAAATTCTCACTGCTTTTTCACAGTAAAATTTTAGGAAACAAAGTTTCCTAAAGTTCAAAAGGATTAAATAACCTTTAAATGGAGGAAATGTATGAAAAAGTTTGTCATGCCTGTTTTGGGTAAGGTAGGGGTTTTCTGCTTGCTTCTACTTTGCTAAAAATGTGTAAAAACCTTTTTGACTATTCTTTATTTTTTTCTGTAGGTTTTTCTAATCTGCCAGGAAATAATCCATCATTCACCAGGATTTTTCCACGCACGAGTCACCAGTTTCCTCTCTAAAAATATGGTACTTTGAGAGGAACCTTTCGGAAAAAGTAGAAGGAAAGGAAGGAAGGAAGGAAGTGAATGAAAGAAAGAAAAGAAAAGAAAGAAAGAAAGAAAAAGAAAGAAAGAAAAAGACTTGACAGTGCTGGACTCTCACGTTATCCCAATTTTCAACATCCAGCTCCTCAGGAGTCTTGATGGCATTTGATTCTGGGTGGCTGAATGTAGATTTTAATACCAAAATAAAATACTGGTTTGGATTTCTATTTTATTTCTACAGATCTTCCCAGAACAGGCTGCGCTGGTATTGTGTTTTTTAAATAATTGACATTTTAGATGGTACATGAGCCTTCAACCAGCGAAGCCCATCTATCTTTATTGGAGCTCAGCATGAGCACAAATAATTCAAAGCTTTCATAGCCTTTAAAATGTCTTGAAAGCAAAGAGTAGTTTCTGCTTTTTACATATCCCCTGATTTGTGCAGGGACAGGCTCTACCTCCAAAATGTCTGAGCTGTCTCAAGGATGTGGTCACAGACATCAGAAATACAGATTGCTCTGGTTAGAGCTGCTACCTGAAACAATGAACCTGCTGGACTAAAATGTGAATTCTGTGTCTTTTTTAGACGGGTACATGTGATCAGACTCACTTAAAGGAATAGCTGATAAAGGAGCTGACCTTTTAAAGAGAAAACAGCTCCTGTGCAGTAAACAAAATATTGAGGCTTCAGAGGGGAGCTTTTGATAAATGAATAGACTGGTAACGAGAACACACTTTTTGTGCATCCAAGAGCAAGATCAAATGGAAAATCGAGATGGTAAAAATAAAGATTGGCTGCTTCAGTGCACGAAATGGGAGCAGAACGTCTGCAAACAAATTAGGTTGGGTGTTGGGGAGGCTTCTGGGTCTCTTCTGTTTGTGGTGACCCAAAGCACATTTGTGAGGTGGAGGCCAGTGGCAGAAGGGCAATGCTTTGCCAGGAATGATCCCAGAATCACAGGATCCTTGAGGTTGCAAAAGACCTCCAGGATCGTTGAGTCCCCCCTGTGCCCGATGCCCACCCTGTCCCCAGCCCAGAGCACTGAGTGCCACGGCCAGGCCTTCCTTGGGCACCTCCAGGGATGGGAACTCCAAACCTCCCTGGGCAGCCCCTGCCAAGGCCTGACCACCCTTTCCAGCAGGAAATTCCTCCTCATGACCAGCCTGAAGGGTCTGATGTGGCCTCAGCTGCCCACCCTGTTTTCCAAGTCCCCCAGCAGCCCAAGTACCCCACGGGGGCCCACCTGGATGGTCCAAAGGATGGGACTAATGGCTGTGCAGATGCCCAGACTTTCTCAACAGTTGCAAGTGAGGGCTTCCAGATCAGACCATGTTAGATGGCAGAAATGCACCTGGTTTCATTTTTAATGACATGACAAAAGCTGTAAGGGGCCTTTCCTGGAGGTCTCATTGCATTATCCTGGTGTGCATTAGAGGACATGGATGTGTGGGAAAGAAATGAGGGTGCTGGGATGTCCAGGATGTGGGAATCGATAGGCAGAGTGAAGTATCTAGGCACTGCCTTGTGTGTGTTTAAGCAGGCAGAGGGAGACAGTGCAGGCAGCTGGTGGGGAAGGAGGAAGGAATCTCTACAGTAACAAAGGGAAGGGATTACATTTGTATTTGAGAGAGTGAAAGGAAAGAATTTGCAGTATCCAGCCTTGTCTGGGTTTGTGCACAGGGTGAGGTTAATCTGTGGTGTTATGAGGAGCACCCCTACTTCACTCCTCTGAAATCTAGGGTCAAAACAGACTCATTATGCCTGAGCTGTACCTTCCCTCTCTTTGTCCAGGACGAAGAGTTCAAGGCCAGGCTGGATGGGACTCTGAGCAACCTGGGCTAGTGGAAGGTGTCCCTGCCCATGGCAGGGGGTTGGAAAGAAATGATCTTTGAGGTCCCTTCCAACCCAAATCATTCTGTGATTCTACGAAACGGTGATGGGATGATTTATGACAGGACAAGGAAAACCAGATGATGATTCTTTTCAGAGACTTCCCCAAAGTCTTACTCAACTCCTTGACCATTATTTGATTTTCCAGCTGGTTCTGGATGCCTCAGGACTTGGATGTCCCAGCTGTGAGGATTGAATACCTGCACAGCTTTCCTGGCATCCCATGAGTGGCCAAGATGAATCTTGATATTCTCTATTTGCCATCCGAGAATTGAGGCCTGAAGGTTGCTTGGCTTCCAAACAGGAAGAAAAAGGATGATAGTCACAAATCCATCTGTTCTCAGGGCCAGGAGCCACCTTCTAAAATCAGGTAACATCATACTCTGCTCTGTGTGTGTGTGCATGGTCCCTGGATCTCGGGAGCTGTGGAAAAGTGGGATAAGGTAACAGATATCAGCAGCCAAAGGGTGGAAGAGTCCCAGAACCCGCTCAAAGAGGTGGTAAGAAAAGCCTGGACTCTTCAGTCTAAAGAAGGTAAAGACTAAAAGGGTCGACATGGAGGGGGAGAATGGATAATCCCATAGAACCATGGATCTCACACAATTATTTTGGTTTTAAAACAGTTCCAAACGAGTTTTCCTTTGTCAAAAGGAAGTGGCTTCTAAAGGTTGTTGCCCTCGGAAGGCTGTGGAGTTGGGCAATGTCAGGACATTTGGAAGTGGTTTGGCAAACCCACAGAATCATGGAATGGTTTGGGTTGGAAGGGACCTTAAAGATCATCCATTTCCACCCCCTGCCATGGGACAATTTCTCCTAGCCCAGGTTGCTCCAAGCCCTGTCCAACCTGGCCTTCAACAGTTCCAGGGATGGGAAAGCCACAGATTCTCTGGGCAACCTGTGTCAGGGCCTCCCCACCCTCACAGGGAAGGATTTCTTCCTAATATCCCATCTAAACTTCCTCTCCTTCAGTTTAAAGCCATAGATGAGGTCTTGGAGGAGCCAGTGAAAGGATGAGCATGGGAAGCTCCCTCCAAGGGATCTCATGCAGGTTTACATGGGAGTGGGTGAGAAATGGACCACCACGCTCCCTCTCTCATGGCATGGTAGAGCACTTTTCTCTTTATGTTCCTTTTATATTTCTATTTTTGAAGCCATTGACATGTCTTCTGAGGCCAATGGGGGGTTCATAGGGAGTGGCCAGATGTTAAAACTGATCTTTTCTCTCTCTTCTGATAGAACGTTGTTCACGTAAATACTCAGGAGACATCAGAGATGATTTGGCCTTAATTCAGTGCTAAAAAAACGAGTTCCGAGTTCAAATATAGAGCCTTAGACTTATTTTTTTTTTCCTAGCCTTGCTAGTTTCCAAGCAGATCTAACCATGTAGATTGTCTGCAAAGGTGGTAATTAGCCAGCAGTGAACAAGATGGACACAAAGGACTTCTTGGCAAAAATCAAAATTTCAGAGCAGTTCTTTCTCTTCCAGGCTGGTCTGCAGAAACATTCTGATCAGTTCTTTTCAGACTTTGAACAGGCATCCTAATTTGCCTCCACGCTGTGGTTTTGTAAACAACTGGCTTTCGGATCAATGTTTGAGAAAGGAAAAGTGTCCTCAGATGGGATTTCCCTCCCCCCCCCCCAGAATATCTGGCAATTAAAAAATAAAATGCAACAGATTCTACTGCCTGCCTAAAAATAAGAACAGTTTGGGTTTATAACTCAGCAAGATGATAGTGTCATAAGGCCATTCGTGAAATGTGCTCCTCTTTTCATGCTACACAGACCTGGTTGTTGCACGGGGTGAGTTTGGGGTTTAGCTTGGAGCAAAGCAAAGACAGGATTTAAACTTGGACTGTTCTTTTATGTTCTTTATTCCTACCATGGGTGTTGGGAGTGAGGGTTAAGGAGGGGTGAGAAGGGAATGCCACCTGAATTTCTTTATTAACCTAACCCACAAACATAGCACTGTCTCATTACATAATACCTACGTTTTCCTCCTTAGAAAAAAAAATGCTATTTAGTTGGAAAATCCTCACTTAGTTTGATGAAAACATACAGACTTTAAGGTAGAATACCTAAAGCATCGTTTGTTCAGTAGATTAGGTATTTTCTGCTAAAATGCCTCATAGACTAATGTCTCAATGGAACTTTCAGGCACATCCAGGATGATGCTAAAAGAGAAGAGATTAAGAAGAGAAGTCCTCTCCAATACAAACAGTGGAAGAGTCAATGTGGCTGAGAGTTACCCAGACATAGCCTGTGTGTGGAAAAGTGGAAAATCTTCCAGTTTATGCTGGATTGTCACTTTGGGAAGTTGTAGTTGGGGGGGAAGTTGGGCTCTTCTGCCATGTCTTAAGTGAAAGGATGAGAGGAAATGGCCCTAAGTTGTGCCAGAGGTGGTTCAGATGAGAGATTGGAAACAATTTTTCCCTGCAGGAGTGGTCAGGTCTTGGAAAAAGTGTCCCAGGGAGGTGGTAGAGTCCCTGTCTCTGGAAGTGTTCAGGAGTTGCCTGGATGTGGCCCTTGGGGACATGGATTAGGGGTGATTCTGGTGGGGCTGGTGATGGAGGGTCTGGATGATCCTGAAGGTCTCTTCCAACCTTGATGACTCTGTGATCCTGTGCTCAATATTACAGCAATTTTTAAAAGGCCTGGGTTAAGTTTTTGACCTCGTTTCTGACTTTCCCACCTCCCATATATCCCAATACGGATCTTCTTCGTGTTAACAAATGGATATTTATTTCCATCTACACAGAAGATGTGGGAGTCATGTGTGAAATGAATAGTGAGGACCTGAGGCACGTGGAACACAAAACAAGGAATAAGCATTCAGGAGGAGTGGGGGAGATGCACAGGAACCTCTTTCTTCTCTGTATACAAACACATTTTTTTCTATTGGATACCGAGCTCTTAAGTGGTGACTAAACCCTTTATTTTGGGGCTGTTACTCCTCCTCCAGCTTGTGAGACTGGTGTTTTGTTCTGCATCAGACACATTTTTATCTGATGCTTCCTCCAGCCGGCAACAGGGAGCAGTAGCAGAGCAGGCATTTCCTTCTGCCTTTGGCGGCTGGATGCAGCCCTGGACTTACTGTTTTCCTCTGAAGCCCAAGAGGGCAGTGAGTTTGTAAATCAGCATTCATGGAGGAGCCTGAAATAATCAGCAGCACCAAAGAGAACTGGAAAAATCAGTGTTTTATCTAATCAAAGCCTGCCTCTCTCACTGGAGGGTGTTGGAGGGAGCCAGTGGGATTTACCTGCTCAGACACACAACACTGGGAAGTGGTGTATTAGTAATGCAACCACACATTCACTCTCTTGGCACCTCTGCTAATGTTGGAATAAAAAAGATAATGGTTTTAATGCTTTTCTGTGGACTGATCTGTAATAAGAGATACTGGGATGCTCACATGTCTCATTCTTGTATAAGTACAGGGACTATAAGGGGAACTTCACCTGAGGGTCCCAGAGAAGCATCTTTGAGGTTTCATAAATGGAGGGCTGGGAACAGAGAGACTTGCTGCTGCATGGGCACCTAAACCTTCCAGAGACTCAGACATCTACTCTGAAATAGAGACAATATCACTTCTGGACCTTCAGAGTTGCAGAATCCCAGAATGGGTAAGGAAGTGGGTCATCTGGTCCCACCTCCCTGCTCCAGCAGGGCCATCCCAGAGCACATGGAACAGGACTGTGTCCAGAGGGTTCTGGAATATCTCCGGTGAGGAGACTCCACACCCTCTCTGGACAATCTGTTCAGGGCTGGGGCACTGCCCAGCAAAGAAGTTCTTCCTCCTGTGCAGGTGGAACTCCCTGGGCATCAGTTCCTGCCCGTTCCTCTTGTGCCATTGCTGGGCCCCCCCGAGCAGAGCCTGGGCCATCCCCTGCCCCCTCCCTGCAGCCCCCACAGACCTGGGGGAGGTCCCCTCTCAGTGTCAGCTCTGGAGGCTGAACAGCCCCAGCTCCCTCAGCCTTTCCTGCTCCCAGAGATGCTCCATCCCTTCAGCATCTCCTCAGGAGAACCATCTTCCAGCAGCTTCATGTCCCTGCTGTGCTGAGGAGCCAGAACTGGACCCAGCCCTGCAGATGTGCCTCCCAGGGCTGGGCAGAGGGGCAGGATCCCCTCCCTGACCTGCTGGAAAAGATCTTCCTGATGTCCCCCAGGATCCCGTATAGATACAGAAAGAGAAATGCAGAATGACCCACACCGGGTGTTATTTGTGCAGGTCCCAAAGAAGCTTCAGGTTAATCTTCAGTCTGAGTTCTGATCCACCCAAGGAGCTGATGACCTGACCTGACCTGCCCCAGTGCTGCCTCCAGTGCACCACACCTTCACTGCGTTAATGTATTTATTATCTCTGCTTGCAACATCTGGCAAGCCATTAATAACAGTGACTGTGATAAATGTCTCTTAGTTACAGCTGATTTCAGCCTTTCCTGCCTGACCTGAGCACAGGCAATGTGGCCACGATGCTTTTTACATGTAAATGAAGTACAAGCTCCTGTTTCAGGGAGGCTCCGGCTAAATAGGCAACCTCCTGTTTTTCAGCTGTGATCAGTTTTAACAAATTGCCTGACTCGACCTTCCTTCTCTTTCAATTACCTCGATTATTTGCTGTTATATTTGGCATTAGTGTGACTTGTCTATTGAAAAGCCTCTCTGTGGAATCAATGAGGAGCAGAGCTTCCTCACCCACCCCGCTCATCCTCTCAGTGCTGTCTGAGGGTGCTGATGTTATTGGGACCGGACAGAATGAATCCTAGGAGCTTAAAAATGCAGCTGGACACACTGGGATGTTGGTAGGAGGCAGCAATGTAATATATTATCTCCACATTGGCGGGGGAAAAACTGCTCAGTGCTGCTCACAAACCCCTCCCTTTCTTTGGCAGGCTGAACACATTTAATCTGTGGTGTTATCCCAGGAACATTAATGCAAATAAGGGTGGCCTGGAATCTCCTCTGGGAGAAGTCACAGCTTAGTCAGGAGTGGCAGGCTGAAATTTTAGGGGCCATGCCACGCCGTGCCATCAGATCTAGTGATTTTACAGGACCTTTCTGACCTTTTGATTAAAAAGACTCCCAAGCATTTGTTCTTCTCCACCTCCTCATAAAGCTGTCGCTGTTTTCAGTCCTTCTGTTCCGTTCTCTTCCTACTTAAAATAAAATCAAACTGTTGGCCTCTGGTCAAGTGACTTGGAGCTGGAGAAGAAGCCTGTATCCCTAGGAGAGAACACCTACACTTTGTTTCCTCAGTAAAGCCAGGACCAGTGCACAAAGCAGGGGACTGGGAATTCTGTTCATGGCATCTCTGACATGGCAAGGCACTTAACATGGAGCCAGGATTGGCCTCTTACCAGTTTTACTTGATAAAGTGTTCAGCTTCTTATCAGACTCAAAAGCACAGGATGAACCTGCTCTGGACACTTTAGACTCTTGACATGGAATCATGGAATCACAGAATATCCTGAGTTGAGGGGGACACACAAGAATCACCCAGTCCCAGCCCTGGCCCTGCCCAGGACACCCCAACAATCCCCCCTGTCCCTCAGAGCGTTGTCCAAAGGCTCCTGGAGCTCTGGCAGCCTTGGGGCCGTGCCCACTGCCCTGGGGAGCCTCTCAGCCCATGGAGTCCCCCCTGTGCCCCATCCCCACCTTGTCCCCACCTCCAGAGCACTGAGTGCCATGGCCAGGCCTTCCTTGGGCACCTCCAGGGCTGGGGACTCCACCACCTTCCTGGGCAGCATGTTTCAGTCTCCTGTGGATGAAGCTCTGCCAAACTCCCCGCTGTGGAGATACCTGGGTGCTGGTGAGAACTGGGGTCTCTGTGCAGGACAGTGATGCACACAGGGGGTTGTACGGTGAGGGGACTCAGAGGGAGACAGTTTTCCACCAGTAACTGGAGGCTGAAGTGGAAGATCTGCCCGTAATGAACAAGGTGAGAACAGCAAATAGGGAAAATAACCAGCAACAAAGCTGGGGAAGGGTCTGGAAAACAGGTCACATGAGGAGTAGCTGAGAGGGCTGGGGGGTTTATCTGGAGAAGAGGAGGCTCACGGGGGACCTCATTGCTCTCTGCAACTCCCTGACAGGAGGGGGCAGGGAGGGGGGGTCGGGCTCTGGTGACATGGCCCAAGGGAAAGGAGGAGAGCAAATGGCCTCAAACTGCCCCAGGGCAGGGTCAGATCAGAGATTAGGGAAAATATTTCCCTGCAGGAGTGATCAGGCCTTGGAATAAGTGTCCCAGGGAGGTGGTGGAGTCACTGTCCCTGGGAGTGTTCCAGAGGTGTCTGGATGTGGCCCTTGGGGACATGGATTAGGGGTGACTGTGGTGGTGCTGGGTGAGGGTGGGACTGGAGGATCCTGAAGGTCTCTTCCAACCTTGATGATTCTGGGATTCTGTGAACTCCTGCACTGGGTTGGGTTTGACTGCAAACATTCCCACTCCTGGATATGAAAGGCTGTTCTTCAGTCACATGCCCCCAAGAGGCCTTTCATGGCCCTTAAACAGGCTCAGAAACACCCAGGGCTCTCTTCTGCTCATTGTCTCTCTTCAGAGACCGAGAAAAAACTTCCAATCAATGTCATCGTGGAAAATCAAAGGAAAATACAATGGAGGAAGGACAGACTTCTTCTGGTGTCAATATTCTGATATTCCAAAGAGATTAAAAATTTACAACATATACGCACTGACAATCCTATTCCTACTATGGAGACGGGTAACAAAATCCCATTTCTGGCTCTCCTAAGACCATCACAGTGTCCTGAATCCCAAGGCCCCAGTTTCCTATTGCAGTGATACTCCAGCAGGAACTGATTTGAGGAGCTTTAGCTACCGTCTGAGAGGTTTTGCAGAATAGGACTGTTGGGCTGCATTTTCCATCTTGGGATCTTCAGAATCCTGACCAATTTTTAAAAATTGCATAAAAACAAGTTATTCACTAATTTTAATGGACATGCTGATATTTAGCTTTAATTAAGCCACTTCCTGCCAGTTGCAAATTCCAAAGAAACTTCTTCTGTGGAAAAGGGCATTAGAAATACTGCAAGCATTTAATTTTTCTCCTGACCCTTGCAAACATCAGGATGAAAGAAGTGTGATGATCACTCTGTTGACAAGGGATATTATTAGCATTTGCTTACACTTCATAGTTCCTGCTCTGTATGAAGTGGTGGATGTGTGGTAATACTTTGGAAAGGAAAAGAGATGCTTTGGAAATGTTATAAATGAAAGGATTCAAAGAGGGCAAAGCCAGAAGTAGAGTTTAATAGATGTGGGAGGTAATAACATGGTATAAAGCAGCAAAGAAGACTTAGACAGGTTGTGTGTCAAGATTTGTTTTTTTAAATTCTTTTCACTTTCCATCCTCAATAACTACCCTATCTAAAATAAAAGAGGAATACAGTTAATTTCTAAGAGGAATACAGTTAATTCCTAAGAGGAATACAGTTAATTTCCAAGCTATACTGGGATGTCTCTGAATGCAAAGTCTATTTTGATGTTCTGACATTTTTCTTTGCATTTTTTTATAGTTCCTTCTGATTTTTAGAGCTTTCTAGCTCAGGTTTTGGATATAAAAAAAGGTGGACGTCAACATCATCTTAATATTTTGTGTTTTCATGTCTTTGTTTGGAATTTGCACTATCCTCACTTGGTTTCAAAGGAGTTAAGAAGGCCAACCAAGAGGATTCGAGGGCTGGAGCAGCTCTGCTGGGAGGAAAGGCTGGGAGAGCTGGGATTGCTCAGCCTGGAGAAGAGAAGCTTTGGGGTGACCTGATTGTGGCCTTCCAGGGCCTGAAGGAGCTACAAGAAAGAAGGAGAGAGACTATTTCCAAGGGATGGAGTGAAAGGACAAGGGGGAATGGATTCCAACTGACAGAGAACAGGGTTAGATGGGATATTGGGAAGGAATCCCTGGCTGTGAGGGTGCTGAGGCCCTGGCACAGGTTGCCCAGAGAAGCTGTGGCCACCCTTGGATCCCTGGAAGTGTCCAAGGCCAGGTTGGATGGGGCTGGGAGCAACCTGGGCTAGTGGAAGGTGTCCCTGCCCACGGCAGGGAGTAGGATTGGATGATCTTTGAGGTCCCTTCAACCCAAATCATTGCATCAGCACAAGACCCTGAATGGTTCAAGTGATCAGATGTTAAACTCTCCTCACCACCAACAACCCAGCAGCTCTTGAGCTTCGTAGCTGTGCGTGTAGAAAAGCAGAGTTTTGAAGGAGTCCTAAATCTTTGGGTTGCAGAAATTGTTAATTGTGGAGGCAAAGTGAGGAACAGGCCATGAGAAATCAGGAAGTCGCAACAGAGACGTGTCTGGCTTTTCAAACACACTTTACTCCCCAGACCCTGCCTAAACCGTGTCTGGCAGTGTTTAGTACCAGCATTAAAGTAATTATTCATGCCAGGGTAGTTGTTAAGATCATCAACATCACCTCTGCTTTCTATTGTGGAATTTGTCAGCCCGTTAGAGCATTTCAGATGAGGCACTTGGCAGCTTTATGTTGAGCACCACCATAGTGGGCATAAAGCTATAAATCAAGTCACCTCCTACCACTTGTACTCTCCTAAGTAATTCTTTCACAGTAAAAAAAAACCCCAACAAATTATCCTTTCCCTCATGCAAGATGTATATTTTTTTTTTCCCCACCCTAAGTAATATTTTTCAGCCTGATCCCTCCCCACAAAAGCTCCAACAATAAGGATTCTCTTTGGATTGGAGTTAAGCAGGACGTTGTACTCAGGTGCACACACAATACCCCATTTCAGACTGGGTTGGGGACCATGGAAGAAGAAAAAGTCTAAATACAAAATTGCCAGAAACCCCAAACTTGAAAATCACCCTGAAGAAACTGAAAGCTGGAAGACACAGATTTTGGGTGCTGTTGAGATTTCTTTCTGTAGAAAACGGCGAAGAAAACTTGTGCTGCATTATTTAGGTGTGAAACCTAAACCTAAAGAGGGGATTTAGGAAAACACAAAAAACTGTCTTCAAGGCAGCTCCTAAGAAGAGAAACACATGGTTTATGCCAAGAGTTCAGCTGCTTCAGATGAGTTTATTTACAACTGCACTTGGCCATGTGGCTGCTGTTGGGACATTGTCTGGCAACAGTGGCATTTGTCAAGAGCAGCAGCATTTTTGGGAGCAAGGAATGAAGTCTTGTGATCTTAAAATTCCCTCCCACCCCCAGACTGAAGATTCACCCAAGAGTTCCTGATTTTTCCTTTTTCTGTCTGATATTTCCTCCTCAGATGGAATTTTGCATTTTTTGAGATTTTTTTCACATCAGCCTAAATAAATAAAAACTTTCCTATTGTGAAATTAAAGAGTTAAATATTTTCACCTCGCTACAGTTTGGGTTTTATTTTTTAACTGGGACTATTTGCACTTGAATTTCCTATCGCTGCTTTTCCAGAATTTTCCTGAAAGTTTTGTGTTTTGAAGCCTCTCTTTCTGCTGTAACTTCCAACACTACCAGACTCAGTTATTCGTGTGCGTCTCTAAACACACTCCCAGAATGTGAACTGCAATTTTCAAGGCAATGGGAAGATTATTCCTGGGAATAAACTGTTGCTAAACCAAAACATCATCCTATCACTTTGCATTCTTTCCTTTTATTGCTTGAATTGGAGGAATGTACTTGGGGGAAGGAGGCCCAACTGTGGTTTCTCTTGTCTGAGGAAAATGCAGAGGTTCCACCACTTAAAAAATTGAGCTGTGGTGTGAATTTAATTATCACACTCTGTTCCCAGCAGCTTTCCATCTGCACAACAGCAAGGCAGGCCCCTTTTTCTCTTTTCTTTCTCTTTTCTTTTTTTTCCTTTCCTTCTTCCTTTTTCCTTTCCTTTTTCCTTTTTCCTTTTTCCTTTCCTTTCCTTTCTCCTTTCTCCTTTCTCCTTTCTCCTTCCCTTCCCTCT
>VZRE01012478.1:173232-183602 GCA_013396775.1 Cephalopterus ornatus
CTACAAAAACCACGTAAGAAGGAGAGCAGGAGATAATTTCTGGAACAGAATTTGGTAATTTTTTTCCTTTACTTTCTCCTCAAAAACATCACAAGTTTTCCTGGCACTCAAGCTGGAAAACTTTTGATAAATCTTTCTGGAACCTTCTTCCCCTTCCACTTTCCCTCGATGAACTGGTCCTGGAGAGTTCGCTGCAAATATTCAATATGTTGAATTGGCAATCTGGACTCAGTGATCCAGCTGGGACTAATTACACAAATCCCACGACATCACTGCCATTCCCTGCCCGGATGGGTTGGAGAACACGTGGAAGCTCTGAATTTGTCCCTGGGGTCTTCAGTGCAGCTGAGAGCCCCGAGCTCCTGCGTCCACGTGCTGTGGTGGCAGAGCCCTGCTGGGAGGGGACACCAGCCTGGATCCCTAGCCAGCTCTTGTCTGATTTCTGTTAAAAACCTCTGTTTCTGAGAACTGTCTTTGGCTGAGACAGCCTAGGTCACTGCAAGATGCTCGTGCTGCTGCAGGGTCAGCCTTGCTCTCATCGCGTTTGCTGTGGGCTTGTGAGGGATCAGAGAATTATGGACTGGTTTGGGTTGGAAGGGACCTTAAAGATCATCCAGTGTCACCCCCTGCCCCGGGCAGGGACACCTTCCACTAGCCCAGGTTGCTCCCAGCCCCATCCAACCTGGCCTTGGACACTTCCAGGGATTGAGGGGCAGCCACAGCTTCTCTGGGCAACCTGTGCCAGGGCCTCCCCACCCTCACAGCCAGGAATTCCTTCCCAATATCCCATCTAACCCTGCTCTCTGTCAGTTTGAATCCATTCCCCCCTGTCCTGCTCTTCCAGATCCTTGTCCCCAGTCCCTCTCCAGCTCTCCTGGAGCCCCTTTAGGCTCTGGAAGGGGCTCTCAGCTCTCCCTGGAGCCTTCTCTTCTCCAGGTGAACACCCCCAGCTCTCCCAGCCTGGCTCTGTGGCAGAGTTGCTCCAGCCCTTGGATCACCTTAGTGGCCTCCTCTGGACTCCTTCCAAAAGCTCCACATCTTTCTTGTGTTGGGATGAGGTCTCATCCTCTAGGGAGGCTTTTGGGAACGCTCTCTCACAGCTGTGGTGCCCCAAGCCAGCTCTCCTGGCAGGGATGTCCGAGTCACCTGACGCTTGGTGAAGCCCTTCCCGAGCGTCTGCTGAGTCTTTTTATTTAGAGAATGATTTAATTTGCTTTTAACAAACTTTAGCCTCGGGATGCTGTTTAGGAGAAACACTAATCTTACCCAAATGATACCAGAAGCTGATGCTCACAGGCCATTAAAAGGAACAACAAACCAGCCATTAACTGGTGGTAACCACTGATTAAGAAAATCTTGCACAATTCACTGTCAAGTGGATTATTCAGTGCTCAGTCACACTTTGCTTCATTTCTGTGCTTCCTAAGCTTGGGAAGATATAAGAAGAATATGAGCTTAATTCAAACAATGTTTACTTTTTTGGTTGCAGAATGTTATCGAATCATCTTTATTTATTTTTTTTCCCTAGCATATGAACATCTGGAAACATAGACACAAATTAGAAAGACAAAAGAAATTAAGTTGATTTTCTCTTTTAATACAGATTTCTAAATACTTTTCAAGAATATTTTTTTCTCTTACTGGTTTAGCAAATAATGAAGTTGAGTCTGTTCTGAATCCTGGACAAACACCAACATAATTTCCCACTTTGATCAATTTTAAAAGGAAAAAGCCATTACACTTAGGCTTTTGCCCTCTTTGTATTTTGCTTTTTGAACCTTTAGGTTTGTTTTGAGATTCTCCCATAATGGATGATTTCAGAAGGTGAAAAACACCCCGAGTGTTCAAAGACCTATAGGCAGGAGAGTGAAAATCGCTTTTCAGGAGTACTTTGCCTGCTTTCCCTTCCTGCTCAGGTTCCCAGTCTGGGCTGAGTCATAGAAACCTGAATATATCCCTGCCTGGCGTTCCCATCTAGAGTTTAATTTTCATTTGTTCTGTAATCTGCCTTAGGTGGATGATTGCAAAAATTAGTGGGAAAGCTTCATAAAGGTTTGTTTCCGAGCACGGTTGACTTTCAGCTGAAATACAAAGTGCTTGATAGGGATCCAGTCACCACCAAAATGCTCCCTTAAATTTGAGCGTGGGCTTATTGTAAAAACATGGTAACAGGAGTTAATCTGCAAAGTGAGATTAAGCGTTTTTAATCACATTTTTGGTTTTGTTATTTTTTTTTTTTCCTACTCAGTTGCCTACAAAATCCAGGAAACCTCCTTTGTACTGTGTTTTATCCCGCACTGGGACTTGGCAGGCAGGTGTAACTCACTCAGGGCTGCTGTCAACACACACTTTTAAATAAACTGGTGGCTTTCAAAGTCCTAAATTAACAGGTTTAACAAAACTGGGAGCCACAGATTCTATGGAAGCTACAAGTACCTGAATCAACAAAGATGTAAAATCAAATCCGAGAATCCTGGAATCACTGAGGCTGGAAGAAAACTCCAGGACCATCCAGTCCACCCTGTGCATGATGCCCACCTTGTCCCCCAGCCCAGAGCACTGAGTGCCATGTCCTGTCGTTCCTCAGACACCTCCAGGGGTGGGCACTCCACCACCTCCCTGGGCAGCCCCTTCCAATGTTTAATCCTCTTTTCCAGGAAGAAATTCTTCCCGAATGTACATTTCTTCATTTTAATTGTCCCTTGGAAGTAATTGCCCGAGTATCTGAGGTGATACCTGCTGTCCTTGGAAGCCTGGAAATCAGCTACAGCTGACAAAGCAAAACACCCCCAAACAACCTCCAAGAGAGGGAGACTTAAAATACTTTAACACTGAAAATGTTTGGAGCTCTTCTTTCATTTGTGTCTGCCCTCCCAAGGTGGAAATGATTCCTTGATCACAGCCATGGCATTAGGAGGGTTTGCAGTTGTTCACCCACTCCCTGCCCACACACGTCACGTGAGATCCCAACGTGCAAGACACTTGCTGACTTTTCTGCACCTTTGCAAACCTAAACTTCAACCCATGGCTGTTCAGAGTCTCGCAGGTAAAGCTGGCCAGGGAAGGATTCGTGCCTCATGACACCTTCTGCGGTGTTTGTGGCAGCTGCTGAGGTTGTGAAGTTTTAGTTCTTCCCTGAAGGAAAACCAGATCCTTAAGAATGTTTCTTACAAAACAGATCTGTGAAAAACATCCTTTTTTTTCTTTTTTTTTTTGTCTTGACAGGAGCAAATTTTTCAAGCTGGCTTCTGCAGTCTTTCTGATGTGACATCCCAGTTCAAAGCCTTAGGTATCTCTTCCCAGTGCTGTTTTTCCTGAAACTGGAACCCACCTTGCTGAGCCTTTTTTAATTACAAAGAAAAACCACTTTTCACGATTTTTTTTTTTTTTTTTGTCCAAACCATTCCAGAAGGTTTGAGTTCCCAGGGTGCCTGACCCCTGCTCCCCTATCACGTGTGAAAACAAGCTAAGATCCAGGGACCTAACGGGATGTAGGACCTGCCTCTGACTCTCCTTACGTCCCTTTTCTTGGAGCACGAAGCCACCTCAGGAAATACAGGGCGGGATAAAGATTTTGTGCCAACTCTGTGGAAAGCACTGATGTTTTCCACCTTTTTGGTGAGCCAGCCTGGACCCTGGGAGCCTAAGGAGAAATCTGGGAAGTGAGAGGAGCAAGGCAAACTCTTGATTGAGAGAAGTGCAAAATGTTTCCACGGCTTTCCCGTGCCTTTCCCATCTCATCTTTAACCAAGCTTCTTGCCAACACCGAGCTGCTCTGTCTTTTCAGGTGAGAAGAACCACGTTGTGCCGGAGTTTTGAGCAATGGCCAAGGCCTGCACGAGGCAGAGCAGTGCTTTGGAACATTTGCCTTCCATCCAGGAACTGCCAGCTGTTGCGCCCTACATCAAGACTGAAGTAACCACTGGGGAGCAAAGGGACTGAGGGGAGGAATTTTCTGGGACGAGCAGGGTAATCAGTCAGAGAGCTGAGGTTTATCTGGGTTACCTCTGATATGAGAAGGCACTAATGTGACTATTAAGCACTGAGCAGCCTTTGATCTGTGAGTTATTCCGTATTCTTGGCCCAATGAGGGCACATCTGCTCCTCTTTGATCCACAGGGCAGGCTCTGCTCTCAGGCTCTGCTTTCCCCAGGGGTGTGTGACTGGCTGCAATCTGTTCAGTGGACACGAGATAGTTGCCTTAGCAAAGGCTGGGAACTTCAGAGAATCCCAGAAGTTTATTGGCAACGGATGCATTTGTCAATTTAATTTGGGATCAGACAACTGCAGCGTGTGCAGCACATTAGATATGATCTAAAGCAGAAAATTTATGCTGCTGGATGACACGAGGAGCACAAATCAGTCTCTTTTCTGTGGCACATCTGCTCTTTCAACCCATTCAGTCCAGGACCTGCTGGCACCTGTCACCTCCCTGGTGACAACATTCACATAGGTTGACCTGTTCTCTCCTGGCACATACCCAAAAGGGAATGATCCCTCTGTGCTGTGCTCCCTCCTCCATCTCTCCTAGTCCTGTTCACTCTTTTCTCCCCAAAATAGACCCTTTTGTTTGCTCCTAGGGAAAATATAGCATTTGTGCTAAATAAAGCCCATCCAAATTTGTTCTGTTTGGTCCTATCCTTCTGTGAAGAGGGGGGGGTGAATTAAAGGTTGTTTATTCCCTGAAATAAGCCAGAAGTATTTACTTATTTTTATTGCTTGTACCGCAGTGACTCAATGTATTAGGACAAAATGCTATTTAGAGTAATGAAAGGAATGGATACTTCAGTGACAGCATTGATTTTGATCTAACACAGACTAATATCTGGTGCTGGCACAATGCAAATCACAGCCAAATGAGATTTTCACTTGCTGCAATGGCAAATTATTAAAAAGCAGTGCTCGGTAAGTGCTTTACCATATGGTGATGTGACTGTGCTTCTGTCTGCACTCCACAGGGCCCGTGGAGAACGTGTGAAACCCTCCCCCAGCTCCTTAAACAGACATTTCCTACTTAGACAAGAGCAAGTGAAACAAGACCAGAGCTCCTGTTTCAAACTTTTGTGTTGTTCTGACTCTGATTCAGGTTGCCCAAGGCCAAAATTGGATTTATCTTTCAGATGTAACCTGGAGAAGAGAAGACTCCAAGGGAGAAGTTGCGCAGAGAACACAATTCCATCACTGGAAGTGTTCAGGTTTAGGGTGGCTCTGAGCAACCTGATCTAGTGGAGATGTCCCTGTCCACAGCAGGGGCTTTGGACTGTGTGATCTTTGAAGGTCCTTTCCAATCCAAACTGTTCTCTTTTCCTTTCCTTTGGATGCTGCTTGACGTGACATTACTCAGCCAAAGCCCAGCAGCCTCGGTTAACACACTGTGTTTGCAAAACCAAACAAAAATCCTCCACAGGCCCACGTGAAAGATTGATCTAAAGACTGCTTTAATTCTTCTGCCACCTTTGTATGAGCAATTCCAGTGCTGCTGAGACCCAGGGCAGCCAGGACTGTGTTCTGTAACTCCTGGAAGTAATTTAAAGGACATAATGTTAACCAGGAGAGCAGCAATCATATAACCAGTCCTGACTCTTGACTTCAGTATGACAGTGTCATACTCCAGCTATAAATCATAGAATCACAGAATAGTTTGGGTTGCAAGGGGCCTTTAAAGGTCATCTAGTCCAACTGCTCATGCAGGGAGAAGGGACATCTTCATATAGATCAGGTTGCTCAGAGCCCCATCCAACCTGACCCTGAATATTTCCAGGGATGGGGCATCTACCACCTCTCTGGGAAACCTGTGCCAGCGTTTCACCACCCTTATTGTAAAAAATTTCTGCCTTCTATCTAGCCTAAATCCAGTCTCTTTTAGTTTAAAACCATTACTCTTTTTCCTATTGCAACAGGCCCTACTAAAATGTTTGTCCTCATGTGTATTTCAGCTCCTTATAAATGCAGAAAGGCCACAATAAGGTTTCCCAGGAGCCTTCTCTTCTCCAGGCTGAACAAACCCAGCCCTCTCAGCCTGTTTTTAAAGGAGCCCAATACACAGTAATGATGTACTTAGCAAGAGATTTTCGAGTTTTGGCTCTCTAGAGAGAAGCAGGTACATTTCGAACACCAGATCCTGAAATCTGGATAAGCCCAAGTGTTGGTGTTTTCTGGAGGACTGTGGGAGAAAGTGGAAGGGCTGAAACTCCCAGTGAATTATAGGCACATTCACCCAAGCCTTAGAAATGTCATGGGTTTAAGGCTATTTATGTGGAATTTTGAATTTCTGGTAGACTCAAGTTCTGATTAAATCTTTACAACCCCTTTAATCATGTGTAACAGTCACTTGGGCTCTTAGTAACAGCCTCACATAAACACACACACACAAAAAAAAGCCCCAAAAGCAAGTAAAGACAGCAAAAGAAAACCATTCTGTGAGTAGGAGAGTGCAGCAATTAAGTAGATGCTTTCCTGAAGCTCCAGTCTTAGGGCTTTCCTAAAGGAACTAGAAATGAAAGGATGTACCTCCCTCATTTGTAGCAAAACCAGCTTGAGTCCCAACCCATTGTGGTTCCCAACAGCCTCCTCAGCTTTTAAAAAAAGCCTTTTCAAAAACACAAATGAACTTCTGTCACGCTCTGCTGCAGGACAGATATTTTACAGTTTTAGGTCTCTCAGCCATTGCTGCTTTTTAGGGGAAATCTCTCTTGTGTACAGGGGTTTTTCTGCCCAGCTGGAGAGCCTTTGGCAAAGGGAAGGGTTGTGATGACTCTGCTGGAGCTGTGCCTGTCCTGCATCTCTGTAACCACGGGCACAAAGCAGCTCTGGGCAGTCTCCTCCTGCGTTTGCAGAGGATTTGCAAACTGCCAGGGAAGGAGTGAGGGAAACTGGTGTGAGAGGAACACAGAGCTCCTCCAGCTGGGAGTGACCTCAGGAGAAACTGTAAAATCACAGAACGGTTTGGGTAGGAAGGGAACTTAAAGATCATCCTGCTCCAACCCCCTGCCATGGGCAGGGACACCTTCCACTAGCCCAGGTTGCTCCAAGCCCCACCCAACCTGGCCTGGAACACTTCCAGGGGATCCAGGGGCATCCACAGCTTCTCTGGGCAACCTGTGCCACAGCCTCACCACCCTCACAGGGAAGAATTTCTTCCCAATATCCCATCTAACCCTGTTCTCTGTCAGTTTGAAGCCATTTCCCCTAATCCTGTCCCTCCATCCCTTGGAAATAGTCTCTCTCCATCTTTCCTGTTGGCTCCTTCAGGTCCTGGAAGGCCACAATCAGGTCACCCCAAAGCTTCTCTTCTCCAGGCTGACAATGCAATTCAGGTTAGATGATCTATAAGGTCCCTTCCAACCCAAACCATTATATGATTTTATGATTCTATGATTTTCTGATTCCATGGTGACTCCACCACTTCCCTGGGCAGCTTGTCCCAGTGCTTGACCACCCTTTCCATCATTAAGTTTTTCCTACTATCCAATCTAAACCTCCCCTATATGCACTCAGAGGTAAAAATCAGCCATTTTTCAGTAACTTTTTGGGGTGAAACCTGAATGTGTCTTGCTTGGTGATATCAGGGGAGTTTTGAGTTGTGCTAAGAAGTGACTTTCACCAGCTGTTCTCAGCCTTCCTTGCTGAGGTGCTGACTCAGCTCCGTGTTGCTGCCTGATATCCTGATTCCTGCAACGTGCTCCTGATCCCTCTCTTTGCCTTGGGCCTGCGCTGCACTGCACAGATTCCACAAGTCATCCCTCCCAGACTGCAGGAACTGTTCGTTGGATAACACAACTCCATCCTTTGCTTCCCCCCACGTCTTTCCCCGTGAAAGAATTATTCTCTTCTTTTGTGTCCAGATCTGCCTGCATACTCTTTGATTGCCAAAAAACTTCCCTGCATTCAGTGGTTTGATCACTTCCCAGATGTTTATTTGCATCTATATGTACACCCCAGAACTCCTCCTCACCCCCCCCCTTTTGTAAAAACATATAAATATTTGAGACAGAAAAACCCTGAATGTAATTTCCCCGCTTTCGTTATTTTTAAGGAGCGCTTCAAATATTGCAGTGGGGGGTGGTGGTGGTGGGGGGGGGAGAAAAACAAAACCCTGCAGAACCCACACTAGGATGGAGCCTTATTGCTTGTGCATTAATAGGAAAGGACTGTATTGCTACTTCAAAGGGAGCTCAGCGTTATGTTCCTTCAGCCCATGGAGGGTTTGTTTGATACAGACTTGATTAGGATTCTCTCGGGTTCTATTCCACATCCTGCCCATTTGTTTCCTTGGATATTGTACGTGATGCCCCTCCCTCCCCCCTGGCAAAGGCTCACTGCCCTCAGCCTGAACTGCTCCGAGAGGCCTGGCGTGTGGTGGGGATGGCAAAGTCCACTCCAGGCAGTGGATGGCTCCTGCAGGGAAAAATGCAGGCTGCACACACCCTCTCTCCCAGCCTGACAGCAGAGGAAGCTTCCCCCTTATCCCCCAGCACTCACGAATGTGCTGTTAGGCACATCTCCTGCCTCAAGAGCTGGGTTTGAAAGCTGAGACAGGTGCAAGGAAGGATGAGATGCACGGGCGAACGGGGAGCTGTGGGCACACGTGGGTACGAAAAGAGACACTTCAGCAAAAAGCTGGATTTCTATTCTGGGAGGTCAGTGGCTTTTTTGTCTCCTCCATCCTGAGATACTGCTCAGATGTGTTTCTCCTTTGTTCATAATCTTCTGGACTCGCATAGAAAGCAGAATGAGGAAGAAGAAATTATGGGGCTGCCAAGGCTTGGAGCCATAAAAGAAGCCTAAACAAGAAAGGAGGGACTTATTTTTAACGTTTCCTGAAGTTACACTCACATGGGAGGTAAGGTGACTCCACATTGCCTGTGGAAGGTAATTATAATATCTTCTAATAGATCAACTCACATAATTGAGGTCAAAATCAACGAAACAAACATGCTTGCAGGCAGAAACACTCCCTTTTAGTTTGGAAAGAGAGTGTAGGAGGAATACATTAGCAAAGTAATAACCTCTCTACAGGGGTAAGTGGATGAAAAATTCTTGAAAGTGTTATACAGAACCTTTGGTCTCTTCTGGCCTTAAAAGCAGTAGAGAAAGTAGGAAAAAAAAAATCCACCTTCCAGCACAGAATAGTCTGTATTTCTTGCTGGTATGAAGCATGGGTTTTTTTGGGAAGGGTGAGAACAACAGAGCTGTAGCATGACCTGCACAGCACACGTGCTTTCAACTGGTCTTGTTGTAAAAAAAGATCCCTCCTTCTTTCCCCTTGACCCCACTGGGGCTGCCTGCAGTCCTTACCAATGCCTGTAAAATCACACAGTTCTCTCCCTTTTCCATAGCCAGTTTTGTTTGTTTTGCCTTTTTCCCCCCCCCCAGGATTGCTGGGGAGTTTCCTTTAATGGAAGAAGGTGGGTGTCTCTGAAGTTGTTTTACTTATATGGTGTGACTCACATGAAGCTTCTAACTCCGTTCTTGCCTCTGCTGTCCTTTTTGCCAGTCCTCAGTCATCTGTTTAAAGTGCAATAGTACGAAGAAGACCCTGCAGGGGTCTGTAAAATACTAGAACACAGCCTGTGAAAACTGTTTTATAGGGAAAGAGGAGAGGGATGGGGTGACTTCTGCAGACTCTTCATGTGTTGTAGCTCTTGCTTTCAGCAAAAGAACTACAGTTGTTCAAGCCTTAGTTTAGTCTTATTGCTTTGGTATACAGCTGGTGAAGGAGGGGATGTCTATGGTTTGGTGTGGTTTTCCCAGGTGATTTTTCTCCTATGAATTGCTGGCCATCTGATGGCACATGGCACGTTATCCTCCTGATTCCTGTGGCATTCTTGGTAGGAAAATATCGAAAGACCTGGATATGCAGAGCAGAGTCACGGCCAAATGTATCCTGGCTGGCTTTGGAACCTGATTTCAGACTGCCCATGCCTGCAGTGCAGAAATACCTGTCACCTTAAGTACATCTGCACCTTTTGGCTTTTCCTCACTACTGCTTCTTGGATTTTGTATGGATGCCACAGCCAGTGTGTCGGATCAGGCTGGATTGGTGGGCTGAGCCCAGTTGTGGGAGGTTCCACCAGGCAGAGTCTTGCACTTGAGTTACAACAACCCCCTGCAGCTCCAGGATGGGACAGAGGGGATGGAAAGATGGGAAAGGCCCTGGGGGTGCTGGTGACAGCGGCTGGACACGAGCCCAGGTGTGCCCAGGGGGGCAAGAGGCCAATGGCACCTGGATCAGGAATAGTGTGGGCACAGCCCCAGGGCAGGGACTGTCCCCTGTGCTGGCACTGCTGAGGGACCGCCAGGGCTGGGCCCAGGGCTGGGCTCATGGAAGGGAGACCCGGAGGGGCTGGAGCGTGTGCAGGGAAGGGAAC
>VZRE01012478.1:193169-209720 GCA_013396775.1 Cephalopterus ornatus
CCCCCCCCCCAAAAAAACGTGATGGCTGCGTTTTGTTTCTAAGGACTGAATCATTCTCAATGTTCCAGCAATAACCAGCAGATAAAGACTCCCAGGGCTCTGAGGTCTTCTTAATATCTCTTGTCAGGGAAATTTTGGGGAAATTTGCCAGGCTTTTTCTGGCTATTCCTTCAGAGGGAGGGAATTTCAGCCCTTTGGTTTCTGTTTCTAGCTCTGTGTTATCCAGCTGGGGAAAAAAAAATCCATGTATGTCTGTGCATGTATATCTATACTTGCATCTGTTTGTTTGTGTGCATTTTTTCCCAGTAAAAAAAACCCAGGTACAACATGCTGTTAACTCAGCATTTTGGAACACCGAAATCAAATAAATGTCATGTATTGATATTACTACTAATGACAAGAGCATATGCTGTATTTTATATGTCCATTTTATCAAGATCAGCAGGTTCTTTGGGATATTTGGAGCTGTATCTTTGGGCTCAGATTTATTCACATTTCATGGCCACCAATTCCATTACTGGGGCTGCTCTGCCAAATAAAAGGTGCAGTTTAATTTGGGTTTCTTCTCTTCTGTGCCTTGGTGCTGGTGTGGTGCTTCTGGAGACTGATATCTCTGCTTGTGTGAGCAATAGATTCCCTCCAGCTGCCAAACAAACAGTTCCATCTAGAAATAAAACCTTTCCCCCCCTCGAAATATGTCTTGCTGTGAGCTGGCACCGACAGGCAACCCTGGGATCTTAAAACACCGTGTTCTAGCACCGTAAAATAAGGGAGGTTAGGCTGTTTGCATCCACACTGAGAGGGAAAGAGAGAAATTCTGGAGATTCCCAACATCTAGTTGTCAGTGAGTTGCCTTCAGAATCCTTGTTTCCTGCGAAGGAATTTGCAGCACAGTAAAAAGCCCTCCCAGTACCTAAGCAGTCTTTGGGAATTCAGTCAAAGGATCGCTCCAGGGCATTTCAGGCAGTTACTGGAGCAGCTCCTCAGCGTTTTGCTGCTCCCTGAGTAGTTGATGGCACTTTGGCACATCCCTGAGGGCCTTTTCTGGCACAGAGTTCTGCACCTCTGACCCCAGGGGATCTGCCAGGCCTGGGAGGTGCCTTGGACTCTCTCCCTGTGCCAGGAGGATGCTCAGGAACTGTGATTCCTTTTCCTTTACCCTTCTGCTTCAGAGCTCTGCTGCAAATAAGCGTAGAAACATTCCTGATTGGAGTATTTCATAGAATCATGGAATGGTTTGGCTTGGAAGGGGACCTTGAAGCTCATTCAGTTCCACCCCCTGCCAGGGGCAGGGACACCTTCCACTAGACCAGGATGCTCAGAGACCCGTCCAACCTTAAAAACTTCCAGGGATGTGGCAGTCACAGCTTCTCTGGGAATTTGAGCTGAGAGAAGGCAGGGTTAGATGGGATATTGGGAAGGAATTCTTCCCCGTGAGGGTGGTGAGGCCCTGGCCCAGGTTGCCCAGAGAAGCTGTGGCTGCCCCTGGATCCCTGGAAGTGTCCAAGACCAGGCCTGGGAGATGCCTTGGACTCTGCTGGTCCAGTGGAGATCAACCGAGGGAAGAGCTGGTGTGCCTGCACTAATCATGAGAAGTAAAATCAAGCTTCTGAACTGTGTGTTTATTGGTGTTTTCCAGAGGCCAAATGGTCACCAGGCTCTTTGCAATCCAGTGGAGGGGTGGACATCCCCGAACTCCAAAAAGCACGTGGACTGCAGCAGCCGGTGAACCAGATTTTGCACGAGAAAAGCAGTTCTACTTGTCAACCTGAAAAAACCAATTTGCTACTGGGTGACACATACGGAGAAGGCGCCATTTTAATAGGCATAATTCAATTCTACCAGCTCCCTACTCCTACTCCACCTTCCCAAATGAGATGAAGGTAAAACAGCAGCGCATTCCTTACTTGTGAGTGGAATAAGAGGACTAGGATCAGGTGATTAATACTCCCTCGGTTTCCTGTGCAGGGTGTGTGTGTGAGACAGGGTTTCCTCTCAGGCTAACTGGGAGATTTACACTCTTCCAGGAGCCGGCAATGAGCACTGGAGGTGGCCTGAGGTATTTCTCTTAACAACCTTAGTTACTTTTACACTGTGATGTGTCCCAGAAGAAAACTGTACCTCTGCCCAAGGCACAGAACCCAGGAAATCTGTTCCCCACATTTCCATAAACATCTTTTGGGATCTCTAGCGAGTCCCATCAGCAGATATTTTTGTTTCTGGCACATGTCCCTTGAAACCAGGGGCTTTGGATGTTGCAGCCCCTTTCAAACACACACTTTTCTGCAGTGCACCGCAGCTCATTCCAGACTTCTTGTAAATAAAAGTCTATGTTTGCAGCCCGGGGAGCAACAGTCTCACCCTGCAGCCCTTTGGAAAGGTAAAACTAGTGTTTCTGAGGAGCTGAAATGATACAGCAGTGCCTTTAAATACCAAGAAAATTAAATAAATTAAATTCTCGTTGCCAAACATTCTTGGTAAATTGGCTATTTTCTTTTTGCTCTCGAACAGCTAAAGAAGCATTATCAAACCTAAGCAAATACAAGTGCTAAGTAATATGAAGAGCTTTTCAGGTCCAGAACTGAAGCTGGAAATAATTCTGTTCTTAATCCACTCTGGGGTACCCTGTGGCAACATCAGTTGTCATTTCAGAAGTCTAGTAGTCTGTTTACATCCTCCTTGGATAGCAGGACAAACTGGCCAGGGCACACTTTCCCTGGAACATGGATTTGAGCCTCTCATTGCACTCCTAGTTGGCTTTTAGAAGAGCATTTACAGAGGTTCTCATTTACTACCTGGTTATTGCTGAGCATTTCTTTGCTGTGTAAATGATAAATGGAAATGCAAGTTCAGGTTGCTGACGGACTACACAGTTTTATGTGTTATATTGATTATTTTGCTCTTGCACAATTAAGTAAAGCTTGAGGTGTTGCCAGAAGGTGTTTGTTAACTTGAGGTGTTATTCCAACTGCAGACTCTCTAGTCCTTTGTTTCTGTACTTATGACTTTTTTTTTTTTTCTTTTTTGGCTTTGATCACTGAATTCCTTGGCTTGGGAAACTTTCACATGTAGCAATACCTAGAAAACGTGCACAAAATACTTTGATATAGAGTTGCATTGATTTTCAGATACGTGGAAGGTATTTGATCACTGAGCTCCACTTAAAGTATCTGTAAACATCCTTCTTGAAAATGTGTACGTAATATCCCCTATGTGGTAAAATTCCTTAAACACAGATGAGTATTTTAACCCCTTTTTTATGTTCTTATACCTGTGGAGATGGACTAATGGGGAGAGATTGGGAGGCACTGGCAATGAGATGAGTGAAGAGTGGCAGAACAAACCAGGTATCAAGTTCAGGCTCCCTGTGAGATCTTGAGATTGTTTTTTTTTTTTATTTTTCAGCATTGATAGCCCAGCTGAAAATAATATGTATGGCTTGGGACTGCTGCAGTGATTCATTGACTGACCTCTCCAAAGCTGGGTGGCAGATGTTCTATAAAGTGTTGGTCGATGGCTGGGAGGGCTTTAGACAGTCACTCTGTCCCTGGTCACAGTGCCCAGACTTTCAGAGTTTATGCTCCTAATTGGTGAAAATAGTTTGTGATCAGCTGGAGAACTGGTTAATGGAAGAAGTAGTTTAGAAACCTTGGATTAAACTCTCGAAGCAGGTAAGAATTTCTCCCGGGTTTGCTCTCTGCTCACTGCAGTCCTGCTCAGGATTGTCCGTCGATAGGGAGGGGATAATTTCCCTGGATCTGTAACTGCATTGTAAAATAGGCAGAAAGGCTGGAATGCCTGCAAGAATCACTGCATGGTTTGGGTGGGAAGAGACCTTAAAAATCATCCTGTTCCTGGTGGATATGGACACCTTCCACTAGCCCAGGTTGCTCCAAGCCCCACCCAACCTGGCCTTGGACACTTCCAGGGATCCAGGGGCAGCCACAGCTTCTCTGGGCAGCCTGTGCCAGGGCCTCCCCACTCTCAGAATTCCTTCCCAATATCCCATCTAACCCTGCCCTCTGTCAGTTTGAAGCCATTCCCCCTTATCCTGTCAATCCAGGCCCTTGGAAATAGTCTTTCCCCCTGTCTCTTGTAGGCTCCTTCAGGTCCCGAAGTGAGTTAATAATCAATAAACAGTATAAGAAATAAAACTCCAATCCTTTACTGCTGAATTTTCTCTCCCTCTGACTTGCGTAAGTGGTTTCGGTTTCTCTGATCTTGTGCCCCAGGGCAGGGACTGTATTTTCAATTTCTGTGGAGTACACAGAACATCACACTTCTCCTCAGACAGCTTTACAAACAAGTGATGTGGCTGCTTGGGATTCTGTCAAAACTGTGAGAGTGTGAACTGCTCAGAAGGGTGAGTCTACTGAAGACACTGCACTTAAAAATAAATGTGTGCCCCTTGAGACACGCTGGAAGTGCCTTTCCTGAGATTTCTGGTCCAGCTTTGAGGGCTTCTCTAACCCTGGTCTGGTAAAGAGTCAAGTCTGGCAGATGATCCCAGGAGATGGACTTGAAGGACCTGGAAGAAGGGGCATGGGACCCCCCCCAACAAGGATCAATGAAGACAGGGATGTGCCTTCCCAGGAGGATCCACAAAAGCCTGCAGGCCGAGCTGCCTTTGCTGCACTAAAAGGGAAAGGCTGGCTCTGCTTAGTCCAGACTAACCACTTGAGTAATTATCAGCTCCTTAATTGATGACAGGGTAGGACTGAGCCTGAAATGCCATGGAGACTGCTGATTGTTACCCTTACAACGCCATGCTGGGAATTGCAGTGCTGGGAGAGCTGTGCCGGGCTACGCCGGACAGAGCCCCGGAGGACGATCAGACCAACATCTGGGAGCATCCTCACGTTTCCCACTCTCTGCCCTGTCTGCCACTCGATCGGGTAGATTTTGTGCCTGGTCTGATCTTCCTGGCTGTTGCTTTCTTACTCTGAGCCAGGTCTAAACCAGCTGCTTTAAAACCAGCAGGGAATGCCAGCAGGAGTTATGGCCACAGCAGGGACTGCACTGCAGATGTATCCTGAGGCTCCAGTTCAGCAGCAAAGGGAAGTGATCCACCCACACCAGTTGAGTTTATTCTGTGATTAGGACCTCAGAGTCCGTCCTGGAATACTGGAAGCTTTAAATGCCTATAATGGTTAATTAGATAATAATTGTATCGATGCTTTCTTGGCTAATTTCTGATAATCAGAGATCTTACGTGACCTTCATTTCTCCAGGAAGGAAGTTCTTCTACCCAGGAGGACTAATTTCACATGAAAGTTTTGAAATTCTATGAACAATTAGAAATAGGGAGAGGGTAAATAGGGTGCAGGTAAAAAGGAGCAATGGTAAATATAGCCTTAATAAAGATGGTGCGTTTCTTCACATAGAATCACAGAATGGTTTGGGTAGGAAAGGACCTTAAAGCTAATTCAGTTCCAACCCCTGCCATGGCCGCGGACAACTTCCACTATCCCAGGTTGCTGAGAGCCTCATCCATCCTGGTCTCATCCATCTCACTTCCCTCCGTCCATTTCTACAACAACTGATGATTATTATTTTATTTTTCTAAGGGAGGAGTGAGTTTTCAAATATTACTCCTAGAATTATAGAATAGCTCTGGTTGAAAGGGACCTTGAAAGCTCATCTGGTCCAACCCTTTGTGGGGAAGGGAACCCACTGAGATTATCCATCACCTTGTCCAACCACATCTGGAAAATCTCCAGCAGTGGGGACTCCTCCATATCCCTGAGGATGTTGTTCCAGTGAATGATTCTTCTCACTGTAAAAAAATGTCTTTCTTAGGTCAAAAATGATGTCGAGATTTTAAAATTCTGCTTCTGTTTTCAACAACCAATGCAACAATGTTCACTGCAGCAGGAACACAGACATTTGTCTGTTTGGCTGGGAGGGATGTTAGTTCTAAACCTCTGTGTTGGACTGCTTTATTAAGAATGTAGCAATTAGTCTAAATCAGGTGACACAGTTTAAAACGACGGCAAAATTATGATGGATGAAATCTCATTAAACCTCTCACGAACAGGTGGATTTACGGTCTGCTCCCGAGGGTTTGTTACGGCTTTGACATGAAAGCTGGAATACCAAAATCCAGCCTGCACTTGGCTATTTTAACCTAGAGAAAAAAATACAAATGCATTTTCAAAGCAGAACATCAGGGCTACCCAGAGCCATTACAACTGTAATGCGAAATTTTATGGTTCTCAGTCTGTTCGTGTTGTTTGTTTGCACAAGCATCCTGATGTATTTCAATTTGCTTTATTCTCGTTTGTATAATGGATTATTAGGAACATTCCCCTTTTTTTTCTATTTGTGGGGCTACCTATTTGTTGTGTGCTTCAAGTGCTGCTCAAGACCTGCCTTGAACCTGCTTGGTTTATAGGCAGCATGGAAATAGCCCCTGGACAGGGTCTATAGGCAAAGATTCCTGTTTGCATCAGCCTCTGCTGCACCCAGGAAACATCCCTGTTCCAAACTATTGCCAGGACTGTGGATGCCACAGTGTTGGAGACACTGTTTTAGTCTCAGATAGGAAATCTGGGCCTTCCAGAGGTTTATGAGATGTAGCTCTACTGAGGAATACCGGAAGGAACCATTCTAAGGAGGATGTGCTCTGATTATTTTTTAAATTTATTTATACATAATTTTATTTCCTGTCTGTTAATTCATTCCCAGATTATAGCTCTGACCTTGTAATATATATAAAGCATATATTTTATATATATATAAAGTAGAATGGATTTGGACCTATTGTTGCACTGACTTCAGCATCAGTGACTGCCACTGCTGGCACCAGGAACCTGCTCCAGAGCTCCAAACCCAAACTCCCTGTGGGAAGAGCGGAACCAAAAGAGCCTTTTGATAGACCTGTAGTCCTTTATTTATAGGCCTTGCAACAGCCACTGAAGAACCTTTGATTTAAGAAGCACCTTTTATCTGCTGCGTTACTTCTGCTGAAGAGAATGTTTGTTTTTCAGTTTTGTCTGGGGTTGATTTTCAGGCAGTTTTGGTTTTGTTATTTTTTTTTTTTTTTTTTTTTTTTTTTTTTTTTTTGGCAAGAACTCTTGGTTTTTGCTTTCTACTGACGTCAACAGTGCTGTCACCAGGATATTCTGTTTTCTTTGGAGAACCTGGCATCCTTGTGATGGGAGAATAAAGGAGTCTCTTGGCCCTTTCACTTCCAATCTTGTCTGTGGCAGGATAAGGAGCTCTGAGCAAGTGAACAAAGGACAAGACACAGGAGAGCAGAGGCTGAGACATCCATGCCAAGCTCTGAGAGGTGGTGGGAGATGTGACCACCGCCTGTGTGGAAAGAAGGGATGATTCAGTCTGTGTGTTCCAGCTGAGGGCAAAATGCATCATAAGCCAACCGGAATTTCTGCACTTGTCCTCAGAAAATAGTGTGGGCACCAAATGTAACTCTGTGGGCTCCCTTGGAGCAGGAGCCGGTGAGGGAACACAGACAGATGGAAAGCCATGGGAGAGGACTTGTTTTTCCTCAGGAACCTCAGTTGTTGCAGCACTGGTGCCATCCTTCCCAGCCACCCTGTGATATGAGTAATGCCACCCTGGGAGCAGAGCGAGGCAGGGAGGCGTGAGGAAGGCACTTGTTCACCTCGTTTGTCTCTGTGAAGTATCAGGATGGGATTTTTTAGGCTGAGCAAAAACATATGTGCCCAGAACTTCCTACGAGCCGAGGGGAGACAGAGCTCCTTCCTTGGTGGTTCTCACATCTCCAGCTGTCGGCTCCCGGAACACGCCGCCTGTGCTGGGCTTCTTGGCACTGCTGGGAGATACTAAAAGCCCCTAAATGCTGAAAAGGATCTGGCAGAGCAGCTTGGAAGGGAACCTGCTGAGATGTGGAGATGGAATAATCCACTGTCACTGCAGGACCAGGAGGGATATCATGGAATCATAGAATGGTTGGGGTTGGAAGAGAAGTTAAAGATCATCCAGTGCCATGCCCTGCCATGGGCAGAGACACCTTCCACTAGCCCAGGTTGCTCCAAGCCCCACCCAACTTGGCCTTGGGATCCAGGGGCAGCCACAGCTTTTCTGGGTAACCTGTGCCAGGGCCTCCCCACCCTCACAGCCAAGAATTTCTTCCCAATATCCCATTTAACCCTGATTTCTGTCAGTTTGAAGACATTGCCCTTGTCCTGTCCCTCAAGCCCTTGGAAATAGTCTCTCTCCATCTTTCCTGGAGCTCCTCCAGCTCCTGGAAGGCCACAGTCAGGTCACCCCAAAGCTTCTGTTCTCCAGCTGAACAATCCCAGCTCTCCCAGCCTTTCCTCCCAGCAGAGCTGCTCCAGCCCTCGCATCCTCTTGGTGCCTCCTCTGGGCTCTCTCCAGCAGCTCCATGTCCTCCCTGTGCTGTTCCCAGGGCTGGAGCAGCTCTGCAGGGGGGTCTCCCCTGAGGAGCAGAGGGGCAGAATCCCCCCTGCCCTGCTGCCCACGCTGGGGATCAGCCCAGGGCACGGGGGGGTTCTGGGCTGGGTCATGTCCATCCTCTGCCCCACCAGCACCCCCAGGGCCTTCCCTCCATCTCATCTGGGATGATAGGATAAGGTGTGCTGGCAAACCCGTCAGGATGGGAAGCTTGCAAGGCCTTGTTCTCAACTGCTCCTGGCTTTATCCTCTGCATTTGCATTTGCATAAGCACTAAGTCAGAACAGAAGTCGAAAATCTCCCAGACAGCAGTGACTTGAAGTGCTGCCTATACAACTTTGCTGAAATATGCATGACATGAATTTCAGCTAATACATTATGAATTTTGGTAATGCCACGTCGCTACAACCTCAGAGACAGATCAGGAACATGAATATTTAGCAAATATTCACATAGGTGGGGGTCGGGCTCTGCTCCCAGGGAACAAGGGACAGGAGGAGAGGGAACGGCCTCCAGCTGTGCCAGGGGAGGCTCAGGTGGGACATGAGGAGGAATTTCTCCCTGGAAAGGGTGGTCAGGCCTTGGCAGGGGCTGCCCAGGGAGGTTTGGAGTGCCCAGCCCTGGAGGTGCCCAAGGAAGGCCTGGCTGTGGCACTCAGTGCTCTGGGCTGGGGGACAAGGGGGGCATGGGGCACAGGGTGGGCTCTGTGATCTTGGAGCTCTTTTCCAGCCTCAGTGATTCTGGGATTCTATGAAAATCTCTGTGCGTGTGCATATGTGTGTATGTCACACAAATGCGACTTTGTTTTTATACACTTAAGATTCAGTCTTGATGCACATTGGAGATAAAAAATATTTGTATCAACTTTTCCTTTTAACTGTTGAGTTCCTGTTCAGTGACCTTCATGCATTTAGTGTAATGGAAATGAGTGATTTCATGAGCTATTTATGGGAAAAGCCTTTCAGATAATATTTTAAAGGGATTTTTTTTCGTGGAACGTTTTATTTATATTCTAAAGCTGGAATAAATAATTGCACCCTATACAGAGTAACAATTCCTACCTGCTATGTTTTTTACAGTCTTCATAATATTTATCTCTTTCAAAAATGTGAGTGATAACTTTCCTGCATTGCCTTCCATCAGAATTAGTTAGAATATATCTTAAAATGACACTTCATTAGGGTGTTGCCAATGTAGCTGCAGAGCTTTCTATCATTTCCTGAACTGTATTGCTTATATAATAAAGCTCATACCAAATAATAATCTTCATGTCACACATTTCCACTCTTGGGATGGATTTACTCAGGTGAATGTAAAATAACATGAAGTAATGATTACAGGAAGAAAAAACAAGGAGTTACCCCATCAGTCTTCTCCTGTAGATGAAATAACTGCTGCAGTAAAACAATACCGTGATAACTTTGTCACTTTATTCTCAAGATGGTGCTAAAGGACTGTCACCCATTTAAGTTTTGGAGGGAAACTACAGAAACACCCCGGATTTTCATTTGCGTGAATTGGTGTTATGGGGAAAAAAAAAAACAGGTTTATTTTTATTTTAATACCTGTATATGTGTATGTGTATAATTATGTTATGTACCTGTATGTATGTAGGTGTGCTTGGAGTGACACCGGATCTATTGGCTTTGTTAAATAGACTTTCCTGGAAAAAGATATTTCCATGGAAGTACAGCTTAGGCCACCAGGTGACCGTATTTCAAGATCATTTTAAGACGAAATTCTTAATATATAAGTAAGTCTCCTGCATTAATTCAATTCCGAGATAAACGCATATCAATAGGCTGGATTTTTAGGTGGAAACACGGTACAAAGTCATGATATTTGAATAGCTGATGGATTTTACCAGGAATGCTGGGATGATTAGCAGCACTGAGGCCCTGTAGTCCTAAAGGCTTTCTGGTGCCCGACCCTGGGAGAACCCCCGGAGGTGGCAATGCCTCTGCTCTTCTCAGAGCTGATCGAGCTGATCTGAGGAAATTTACGCCTGTTTTTCTCTCTAAAATGCTAAACTGGTTTACTGCTGTTAGGTTTTTTTGGAAGCGGCTATGAAATGCCTGATAAGTCACATCATTTCCCCATCCTTGACGTACCTCACGTGCTGTGCAAGCGCTTGTTGTCGCACAGGGTTGTAAGTGATGTTGCTCACCTTGGTGTGAGGACGGGGTGATGCATTATCTGCCTTGTAGGCAGGGAGAGATGACAAATTAAAGTGTTTCTCTGCTCTGTCTGGGAGAACACATTCCCAGTGATTCTCTCAGATGACTTTTCAAAGGCAAATCCGCTGCCAGCTCACCTTCCTTTGATGTTCTGTCTCCAACAGGCATTTTAACAACACAACACTTGCCACTTAGATCTGTTGGAGTTGATGAAGACTGTTCTCTTTGTTTTTATAGGACTAGTGGGGAGAAGTAGCTCACAAATTTTGCCAAAAATGAAAGAAGGGAAGCTGATTTTCTCTCAATATAATTGTGGTGTGGGGAATGTGTGCCAACACAAAGGGCTCTCCATCCCTGCAGGATTTGCAGGTATCTGTCGTGATGAGGTCTATTAATGATTTCTACTCCTCCCTTCCTTCCTGGTGGCCACTTTCTGCCCATGTTTTATACCACACACAAAGGCAACATTCCCCCAAATCCAGTGGTTTATAGCACTGGGAACTTTGCTCCAGCACCTCATGGAGAGGGTGAAGAGTCTGATGAGGAATAGACATGGTGGGGATGTCTGCTCCAAGCCCCATCCAACCTGGCCTTGGACACTTCCAGGGACCCAGGGGCAGCCACAGCTTCTCTGGGCAACCTGTGCCAGGGCCTCACCCCCTCACTTTCCTCTTCAGTGCCCTGGTTAAGCACTGGCAGGGGCTGCCCAGGGAGGTTTGGAGTGCCCAGCCCTGGAGGTGTCCAAGGAAGGCCTGGCCGTGGCACTCAGTGCTCTGGGCTGGGGACAAGGTGGGCATCGGGCACAGGGGGGATCCATGGGCTGGGAGGGCTTTTCTGACCTCAGTAATTCTAGGATTCTATAACTTTTGGTGCACAGTTAACAGAACACCTACTGCTATTTCAGGGTTCTTTCAGCCTGGAGCAGAGGAGCCCAGGGCAGAGCTCAGTGGGGGCTGCAGCTCCTCCCGAGGGGAAGCTCCGACCTCTGCTCGCTGGGAGTAGGGACAGGAGCCAGGGCAGGGCTGGAGCTGAGCCAGGGCAGGGGCAGGTTGGATCTCAGGACAAGGTTCTTCCCCCAGAGGGTGGCTGGCACTGACCAGGCTCCCCAGGGCAGTGGGCACGGCCCCAAGGCTGCCAGAGCTCCAGGAGCCTTTGGACAACACTCTGAGGGACAGGGGGGATTGTTGGGGTGTCCTGGGCAGGGCCAGAAGTTGGACTTGGATGATCCTTGGGGGTCCCTTTCAACTCAGAATATTCTGTGATTCTGTACTTTAGTTCTCCAGTGCTTGGTTTAAGAAGGACAAGAACTACCTTCTGCCACTCCAGGAATTTCTGTGCCCCGGGATGGGGGAGGGAGATTCCTGCACTGGTGTGGGATCTGTGGTTTAATCTGCTGCTGCTGCTGGAACATACACATGTATCCCATCTGTATCCCATCATTGTACGATGACAGGTAGCTTCCTCTTTCATTTCAAAAAGAAGAGCTGGTATGCAAAAATAACTGCATTAAAAGATATTTTTAAAGTTACAATGTTAGCAAAGTTAGGATGTGAGTGCTTATAGTCACTAATTGTGTTTTGCTTTTTCTTTGGGAAATCTCCATCTGCAGCAGGAGTGAATGTTCACTGTGTGAATCAGGGATATGCAGTGACAAAAAGTGGCTGTATTTAGGGCCACAAAGATGCTCTGAGGGCTGGAGTACCCCTGCTCTGGAGACAGACTGGGAGAGCTGGGGGGTGTTCAGCCTGGAGGGGGGAAGGCTCCAGGGAGAACTTGGAGCTGCCTTTCAAAGCTTAAGGGCGTACTGTAGGTACTTTATGAAAAGGAGGGAGTGGGACTTTTTATATGGGCAGACAGTGACAGGACAAGGGACAGTGGTTTTAAACTGACAGAGAGCAGGGTTAGATGGGATATTGGGAAGAAAGTCTTCCCTGTGAGGATGGGGAGGCCCTGGCACAGGTTGCCCAGAGAAGCTGTGGATGCCCCTGGATCCCTGGAAGTGCCCAAGGCCAGGTTGGATGGGGCTTGGAGCAACCTGCTCTGGTGGAAGGTGTCCCTGCCCATGGCAGGGGGGGGAAGTGGATGATCTTTAAGGTCCCTTCCAACTCAAACAACTCTATGATTCTATGAAATTCACAAGCATATAAATAACGATCTTGTTATTGGAGGGCCATTTCGTTCTCAGTCCCAAACTCTCAAGGAGTATTTTTAAAAAACTTAATTAATGTGGTTGGCTATCATTAGGAGCACGTACTCTTCATTTCCTGGGTGCTCACCTGAGCCCTGGATATTTTGTTTTTAACCTCAGTTACCAACACTTTGCCCCTGCCATTGCTGAGGCCAAACGACTCTGGCAGAAGGCTAATTGGGATGCAAGTGGGCTGAGAATTGGGACGTGGTTTGTTGTAGCCCTCACCTTTGGTTTCTCTAGAGAACTGTGGCAGGAAGGTCTGAGCTCCTGTCTCAGTTCCTCTCTGCAAAGTACTGGACACTGAGTTGAATGTCCTGTGAGACAAACCCGGAGGAAATACCATGGAAACATAGAATGGTTTGGGTTGGTAGAGACCTTGAAGATCATCCAGTGTGCAGGGACACCTTCCACTAGCCCAGGTTGCTCCATGCCCCATCCAACCTGGCCTTGGACACTTCCAGGGATCCAGGGGCAGCCACAGCTTCTCTGGGCAACCTGGGCCAGGGCCTCACCGCCCTCACAGTAAAGAATTTCTTACCAATATCCAATCTAACCCTATTCTCTGTCAGTTCAAAGCTATTCCCCCTTATCCTGTCACTCTAGCCCTTGGAAATAGTCTCTCTCCATCTTTCTTGTAGCTCCTTCAGGCCCTGGAAGGCCACAATCAGGTCACCCCAAAGCTTCTCTTCTCCAGGCTGAACAATCCCAGCTCTCCCAGCCTTTCCTCCCAGCAGAGCTGCTCCAGCCCTCGGATCCTCTTGGATCTGGACTCTCTCCAGCAGCTTCACGTCCTCCCTGTGCTGGGGATCCCAGAGACATTCTGTTTTATGTTACTGGCAGTGCAAGGTTTAAAGCCAAATCAAATTCTCACCCTGAAGGGAGTCCATCATCACCTCCTCCAATCTAATCAAAGGTTGTGTAAGATACACGTACATTCATACACACACAAATCTGTGCATAAATTTGTATGTATATATTCAGTTAAGAAAAACTTTGTGCACATTGAAATTACTTTCTCACAAATAAATAAATAAATAAATAAATAAATAAATAAATAAATAAATAAATAAAGCCGTGTCTTTAATTCCTAGTAAATCAAATATTACCCCTAGTTATGTAGGAAGAGATTTGAGGAGGATATTAAAGCTTGAAATTACTGAGCTGTTTGCAGAAGTAGTTAGTGAACACGGGCAATAATCTGTTGTTTAAAAAGCAAATTCCCCAAGGATTTGGAGTCCATGTGTTCAGGCACGGTGTGTCTACCTAATAGATTAATATTTCACGGGCCAAGAGCAATTTGCGTGACAGACTGTAAATTACAATGGCTCCCAAACCAGGCAGTACAAATGGATTGTAAGCAGTGTGAATCAATAACAGACACTTCTCTAATAGCTCCCCCACTGCTGGTGGGAGACAAAAGCTGAAACACCACATCTGCTGTTCTCTTGCCACCTTGGGAGTGCCTGATCCTCCATATCCCACCCACGTATTTGCTCCGGTCATTTTTTTTTTTACATTTTCGATTGCAAATCTTGGCAGGGAATCTTGCGGAAGCTTAAGATCCTCCCTGTTTCTGCCTAAGCAAATCAAACTCTATATTTACAGGTGTACAGCTGGCATTTATTTGAAAGCAATGCTGCCCCAAAGGTCGGGAATGAGAGAGTATGGTTTTGTGGGACACGTGTCTTTGTCCTCACTGGGGGACAAAAAAACTCAGTCTCAGCTACATGATGATGGTTAGGCAGTGAATCGTTCTGAAATGCTGGAAGTGTTGATCATGGAGAGACACACAGCGGCTCAGGATTTCCAGAGGGACATAGTCCACCCCACTGATTCTCTGTCTTCTTGTGTCCCACCTCCAAAGCATTCTCTGGAGCTGCTCCCCTGAGTGCTCCTGCTCACTTTGCTAACGGTCCCTTTCCTTTGTTTGTTCTAGGAAAAGAGTTCATCCATCCCTCCTGTGTTTTTGCAGCTCTGTAATGAAGTTTCTGTGCTCTTCTCTTTCTGCCTCTTGGGTCCCTTGCTGTTTCTCCTTGGATCTCAGCCATTTTTGAGCTCCTTTAATTTTCTTGCATTCATTCCTGATGATCCTACATCCTTCTCCTATCTTTCAGGGTGCATTTTTCATCTATTTTGGATGAGTTACTGTTAAAGAAAAAGCATTCCTCCCAAAAACCAAACTGAACCAAACCAGGACACCCTGAACGACACAAACCCCACCAAAAACCTCAAATGCCTCCTTAGGTTATCTCCATCCCTGGTGTCATTGCTCTCTTAGCCCCACTCCCATCAGCCTGATTCCTCTATTCCAATAATCATGGAATCACAGAAAGGGGTGGGTTGGAAGCAACCTTAAAGACCATCCAGTTCCCACACCCCTGCCATGGGCAGGGACACCTTCCACTAGCCCAGGTTGCTCCAAGCCTGGCCTTGGACACTTCCAGGGATGGGGCAGCCACAACTTCCCTCTCCTTTTGACCCCTGTCCATTGTCCCTCATCCCTCAGCTTGAAAGTTTTGAACAGTGAGTGATTTGAGGACTGGTTTTCTTGCCCCTGCACTTTCAAAGAGCTGTGGATTTGATGAGCTTATACAGGTGGAAATAGGATATTAAGACTCTCACCATTCTCTTCCTTCCTCCCAACGTTTCCCTGTTTCAATTGAACTGTAATTAATTCTCTGATTTCTAGTATAATTTTCTCAAGGTCTATCTGGCAGCTGAATGTTATTATGTCTAAGAAAGGATTTGTTACTCTCCTCTCTCCCCAAAAATCTCTCGTCTTCATTCCCAGCTCTTGGTGCTGGTGTGAACAGAGGGCTCTGTTAGTTCTGCCTCCAGAGCATTTCATCATTCCAGTATCATCTTTAATTACCCTGGTTTCCCCTCACTTCTTCACTTCTTAAGTATTTTTATAATGATGTTGTATTTCTTTTCTATCTAATCCCATCACTGAAACTGCTGTAACACTCTCTGTGTAACTACACAGACTGAAACACTGTAAAGCTCCTAATATTCTAAAAAATTAAAACTGTAATGCATGACTGGCATGAAAAGGAGGAAGAAAGAGTGCTGGGAAGGGAATTAGCACTGAGGGCAGTCAGAGTTACCTGGTCAGTCTTATTGGAATAATGTCTTTTTAAGCCTCAAGGCAAACACTACAAATTTCTTGGTGCATTTCTGTGCATAAAAGGGATAAGAGTGGAGAAGAGGAAGAAACAAAGCAGCCAATTTTTTTTTCCCCCTCTGCAGTAATCCATAGATGCTTGGCTGAGATGGGCTAATATTAAAAAGAAAGCGCATTGTCACACTCTTCCCACACCTCAAGCAACAGACTGAACCATGCAGAAGAGACAGTACTCCCTGACATCTGACTGAGGCACATTTGCTTTCCCTGTGCCAAGAGCAGGATGCAAATGGTATCAACACCTTGCTTTAAAAACACTGCGAGCAAAGATTAAAAATTTAAAAATAAAATAAAATAAAAAAAGAACAGAAGAAGGCGGCCCACATTTGCAGCCCCAGTTGTGACTTACACTGACAATTCCAGTGGTGAGCAATTCCACTGCTTTTTTTTTTTTTTCATTTTAGAGGATTTTACCTCTCAGCTCTCCCTGGAGTTATAAACCACCTCAAGCACAGTAAACCCACAGCAGCTGCGGCTTCCTCTTAGGCAACACTACCTGTCCTCCTGTGCTGGCCTCTCCACCCCAAAAAAACCAAGATATACTAGAAAAGTAAGATGGAAACACTTTTCTTGTTCCTTTCTCTTCTCTTCTCTTCTCT
>VZRE01012480.1:4006-14040 GCA_013396775.1 Cephalopterus ornatus
TCTGTTCCTTGGATTTTTCTTACTTTCTCTTAGCAACTTACATTTGCTGAATATGATCTTTAGTCCAGTTTGCAAGTAAAGCCCTTGGTTCTCACAAGTATGCAATATTAGTAGCTTTGTTTTAAAACAATGCATGTGTATGACAACCACTACAACACAATTAGAAGAACAACAATTACAACTCTGGTTGAACAGAGAAAGTAAGGAAGAGGGAGGATATAAACAGATGTTCTAAGGACCAAGTAAGCATTTATTAAAAGGAGATAATTTTATGTGTTCCCTTTTTGTTGAATACACTCAAACTCTAAGGTAAGATAAATGTTTTAAGTACTGTTTTTTGTTGAATAATAAGGAATCAAATCTAAAGTCATTGCAACTGTTTCCCAGGGAGAAAGCAATATTTTATCAAATCCAGTCTGATATATTCTAGCAATTTTCAGCTTCTGTGTTTTTCTTGCATTCTTACATGGATACTTTTTCTCAGAACTATGGAAATAACCTCACCTCTGTTTTCTTCCCTGGTAACAGTTATTCATTGGTAAGATTATTTGGGACACAGTTCTGAGGATATATAACATGCATTCTCAGTTCAAAGCAAGAGGCTTTTTGAGATTTTAATGGTGTAAATGAGTCAGCAAAAAAATTCTGCTATTTGTTCCCAGACCTATGACGGCAATGCTGTGTTTTGGCAGGTTAAAGGTACACGTCTGAACACCTGAACTGTTTTCTTGTCACAAAGGGAAGTCTAGGTACATGCCAGGAGATCAAGTAGTCAAAAATCTGGAAAAACACTTAACATAATCTACAAAATTTGAAGTGACAAAAATTCAACCACTTTGTCCTTTTCTTCACATATAAGGCTGGGCAACACATGCAAAATACCAAGCACACAGCTTTCATAATTAAGCCTAAGAATAGAGAACATTTAATTTAATAAAAGTTATTAATCTAGCAGTAATAAAGACTAAGTATTGGGTTTGGTTTTGTTGCAGGGTTTGGATGGGTTTTAAAAACATTTTCAAAAATGTATTTTTCTTGCATCAGCCTGGTTTTGAAAGGAATTATTATGGAATTGTAATGCTTTCTTCAGTCTGTTTGTCAGCAAGTGGACTTGGGCACAAAAGTAACCAGCTTTGAGAGGTAACCAGTGGAAACCATTCCTTCAAAGCAGAAAAACCAAACATATTGCACAAGCAAAAGAAGAGGAAGAAAATATCAGCAAATTTTAAGCCCCCACATAACTAATATGTCCAAACACATAAACTGCAGGAGCTGAAATTAGAATTGCTCTCAACATAGCAAGACGAAAGAAAAAAAGGACTAAAAAAAATCATGAAAGTTATTTTGTATCTATGGGGCCAAGAAACAGCATACTCAGCAAGAACTTCAGCCTTGAAACCAAAGTTAGGCCACAGCCTATGGGAATATGGAGTAGAAAATACAATAAAAACTTACTGAAAGTAAAAGGTAATAATGATGCAGAAAAGTACTGACAACCTTGGTTGTGAAATTGCTCTCCACATGGCAAGAATCCAGCTTTTCACTTGGTCACAGAACAAATCCATTTCTGGTGAGTCTCTGAATCTTACACTGCTGTTTTTCTCCTGGAAGAAATTCCTAATTCTAGATGACAAAAGGGCAGGAAAGTCCTGAAGAAGCAACACTGAAAAACAGTACTGATATTCCTGGTCATTTCTGTGTTTCTTCAGATCTCTGAGGGACTTTGATCGAGAACCTTTCATTCCTACAGTTCCATTTACTTTTTCAGTCAACATACTGTCTTACCTAAGAAGGATTTGAAACAGCTGCTTTTTAACAATCTTGAATCTGTAGCCCAAATGTTTGTTTCACAAAAAGTCCAAGCAAAAAGTAGCTGTCTGACCTGAATAGATCTGTATATATTAGATTATAAAATCCATTTAACATCTGTTATCTGTGTCTATAAACAACCATCTTTGCCTATCATAAGCCTGGAAATCAGCTCTGTCAGCCTATGCTGAGGTGCTTTTAATAGCTGACTAAACTTCACACTCAAACAAGTTTTTCTTTTCATCTACATTATCATCAATGACAACTTGACATTATTAAAGATCAAGTCAGTGATTTTTCCTAAAAACTTCAACCTAAATGGTGTTTCCTAACAAAAATTAACTGAAAAAATCCCCAAGCCCCAAGAGTTTTCCTAAAAAAATTGCCTGTTTATCATTATGCCACCTGGTAGTGCATCTCCTGGTAGCAACCAGTTATCTTGTAAATCTAAGAGTGTTTTAGTTGCTTCCATGAATTTCTAATATGTACAGCAATAATTACGATGCTAGAGGAAGAAAGCAGGGTGACACAGATGAATAATGCAGAACAGTACGATTTCGAGCACCAACTCTACATTTTTTGAATGTTTCAAGATATTTATGATTCTAGAATTCTTAACTTGTAAGCAAGAAAGGGAAAAAAAATTATGTAAACTTTGTAAAACCCGAGCTTACCGGCCAGTTTTCAGAATTTGAAAAGAACATTTATTAATCATCTTTTCTACAGTGGGGAACAGATGAAGTATTTCATCTGGACTGCCTGTTTCTTTCTCTATTTTAGTTTGCTTTTTATGCTCTCGTAAAAATATTAATCTGTGAAGTTATTAAAATGGGTCAGTTAATGGCAGTGTGACTCTAATCAGGTGTAGAATTAAAGAAATTATTTACTTTTTCATTTTTCTCTCTCATTGTTTGTTGTGGGGATTTTTTCCCAAAATTGTATGTGAACACTCAGTCACTCCTTTCCATAACTTTCAGTGTTGAAGTCAAGGCTCTTCCATATAGTATTTCAATTTTTAAGAATCGCTGTTTGTTGTGGCTACATCCCAGTGGTAGCTAAGAATCCCAAAGCTTCTAAGTCATGTCTTCCTCCATACCCAGTGGTCTGGGGAAGAGGAAAGGAAGAATAAGTCAGTATAAAACAAACAATCTAGCATTTTATGAAGAAAATTAACCCTATGCTAGGCAGGTCCAGAACATCGTTATAATTAAACATTAAGACATTAATTCCTCTACCTCATCTTACAGGATGGAGAAAAGATTTTTCTGGAGGAACACAAAATGCTAACATTGTGAAATTTTGCAGCTTTACAAGAAAACACAACAGACTCAATAAAAAACATATTGGGGGAAAAAAAAGCCTTATTGAATAAAACATATATTCTCTTTCTTACCTACAAGTTAAACATACATTTAATGACATCATATGGTAGGGAGAATCCCTTTGGTTAGCTGTAGTCAGCTGTCTCAGTTGTGTCCCCTCCCAGCCTCCAGTGTCCTTCCAGCCTGCTCACTGTGGGTGCAGAGTGTGGAAAAAGAAAGTTTCAACAATGTACGTGCACATTTCAGTAATAACCAATACTTCACTGTGTTATGAACACTGTTTCAGTCACAAATACAAACCACAGCACCACAAGGCTCTACAAAGAAAATTAGCTCTATCTCAGTCAGACCCGGTAAAAATACCGAAGGAAAAATAGAAAGCTTAGCAAGAAAAGTCCAGATGATTTTATGATACTATTACATACTTAAGACTCCACATCCATATCAAAGTGCTCCTGACATTTAAAGGCATTACTCTCAAACAGGGATTAATTTTGATATTTCTGCTATAAACATTATTGCAATGAGTTGCTCCTAGCAACCATGTGTCTTGTAGGGCTTCATCTCAACAGTGCAGCACAAAGAAAGAAAAAAGTCAGTGGTAGAAAGGCACGTTTTCACTACGAGGGAAAACCATCACTGAATTAAGTTTTACACTTGAAATTACTTTCTTTCTACTATACTGTTTGTGTGCTGCTTTTAAATGTTAAAAAAAATACAAAAGGTGACACCACAAAGATTACAGTCCTAAGTATTTTTATCATTAAAAATGTGGGGGAAGTCTATTAACTATATACCTGTTGATAATGTAGTCCTCATCATTTAAACTCCTTCATCGGTAGCTAGTCTACATCTCTTATGTTGCACAGATTTTTTCTGGTGAGTAACGACATCCTTAGTACTTTCTGCAGGTGTTAGTCAAATTAGGATAAATGTTTTGTGGCATTAGGTCTAAGATGGAATTAAAAATATCAAGTGCTACAACAAGATCTTTTTCTTCTCTTTTTTTTTTTTTTCCCTGTTAATTAAGAGGTCACTGTCATAAAGACCTTCAGTACCTTTGCAAAGCTAAGGTTCTTGACAGAACCCAGAAAAAACTCATAGGAAAAAAAAAAAGAAATAACCAGAGTATAGAGCATACTTATGTTTCCTGGTACTCTTTTTTAGCTATCACATATTTTGTCAGTCTTAGAGTGTTTGTTTGGCAAATGCTTGGAGCTGTGTGAACTTAAAAAGTTGCTTCACTGATTGATTTCATCAGATATAGGAACATGATTCAACTCACACAGAGAAATAATTACAAGCAGAAAAGCCCATTCAGAACTTAATCCTGGAAATTCCAAATATAGGTCTGCTTCTCAGTGTTCATTTCTAAACTATTGCATAATTGTATACAAAACAGTTTTATATAAAATTTCAGATTTTTATCCAAAAATTTCAATCTTTATCTAAATAAATCCAGTGGTGTTTTCATGGGTAAAACCCTGTAATTTCCATAAGTTTTAAACTAGCAGTAAAACCCTGAACAGAACTGTGCCAAGGAGCTGACACATGAAAAGCTTGTTTCGAACAGTACAATGCCTTTGCAAGTCTGCATAATATCAAAATCAAAAGCATTTTTAGTACTTCAGATTCATAGTATGATTAAGTAACACCCAGACCTGAGTATTAATAACACATGAGAAATCTTAGAGATTCTCTTCTTTGAAGAGAACATACTTCTTTGAAGTATATTTATATGTGCTGTTGTTACAGTATGTATGAAGTACTTAAGTCTGTTAGTTGGTAACATATTCTTTTAACATCTAAAAATGATACGTTTCAGATGTTGGATTTTAGGGGTTTTCTTCTCTTCATGTTGGTGTTTGTGCTCATGAAAGGTAACTTTTCAAACACAGGTAAAGTCTAGTAACAACTCTCCAGAATAGCTGTTTCTTGTTATACACTTGTCAGTAAAGTTCAAAATACAGTGCATCCAGAAATAACCTTTCAGAGACTCTGGTTGCAAATCTGACTCAACAAAACAAAACAAAATCAACCTGCATGCAAGACACTATGGAACAAACCCCAGTGCACATGCACAAACTTTAAACATGCTGCCAACAAATAATTAAGTCATTATATAATAATCTAGACACACTACAAAATCTAGTTGTTGTACGATTGATGTGAACAAAACCAAGACACCTTAGCCAACTTTAATCTGATGGATTTTGTTTCTGTTAATCACTGTAGAGGTAAAAAAGTTAGATCTTTTATGACTGCGAAGTAGCTTGTACTTCACTATTCATTAAAATAGTACAGCAACTTTGATTACTTTTAACTCTGTCTTTGAGTGTATTCTGTATTCATGAAATGTGGGTTGCTCAAATAGAAAAGAAATAGCTCAAAAGTATATCCTGACAAAACTGTCATACCAGGTCCTGTTTTTATTCCGATTACAATCCCATTATTTCTGCAGATATTTCCTCAATATTTTGGGCTGTCTCCTTCTGAGGGAAGACCAGTGCTTTTAAAAGGTGTACTTATCTATTCAGGAAATCAGTCTAAAAAAATCAGATACAAATTCTAAAAAAAAAAAAAATAATTTCTGTCTATCAGCAAGGAAAAATAGAGCTTTTGTCAAACATGTCTCCACTCAGGAACTTGAAATTCCAGCTGTACATGGGTCTATTTATTAACTATCTCCCAATCAAACTGTACTTTGTCTGTGAGCATATTATCCCCATCTACCTCCAAACATGGATCACATTAAACACATAAATTATTCTAAACCCTCGTTTTCAGATGTTCTGTTTTTTCACTACAACCAAAGCATCAGTTATACAAGATAGGTTACTAATATACGAGATTTGAATTGAAGGTATAGTGATCAGTTCTTGCAGAAGAAATTATCATACTGCAGAAAAATGCAAAAAGCAGATAGAGGAGCAAACAAAGTAAAGAAAATCTCTAAAAATCAAAAATGTCCCCCTGGCTGTGGTCATGCCTTTGACAGTAAGCATATGAACAAATGTAATGCCCAAGAACCCAGACAATACAAGACCCAGTTAAGTACAGTGATACAGTCAGACAATGCTTGTGTCTCTCATTTAAAACAGTTTCTACAATTTCAGTTGTATGTTTCTACTAAAGATTTGTACACTTAAAGGCACACATTTAGTGTCTTTTACATATGTATACATATCTATTTAATTTATCATCTCTAATGAGATTTATTACAGTCCCAATTCATTAATTCATTAATTTCTAGAAGATCTGCAGCCTAAAGATTCAGCTATTTCCCAAAGAAGAAAAAAAACCCCAACAGAAAGCCAAACCAAACCAAAAAAAGGAACAGCTATACTAACTTCTGCCAGATTTTTCTTTGTTTTTCAGATACCAATTTAAGTAGAAATTTAAGAAATAATGTTTAAAAAAAAAAATCATTTGCATCACTATAAAGAAGGAAATTAATTTTTGAAATTTGGAGACAAGCCATTGAGTAGTTTAAAGCAAACACTGAACTTTCTTAAAAAAGAAAAGGGACTTCAGGACCTAAACTTTTTCCTTTAATTCTCCTTCTGCGCTTTCTCTCTCTCCTTCTCTTTTCTCCTACCCTCCAATCACATGTCCTAAATTTGTCCTAAGCACAGTCTCATTGATGATTTGTCCTGTGTTACTCATCTACCAACAAAGTACCACTCACACTTTTTTTACTTGCATTTCTAATTACTTTCTGGCTGATGTCTTTTTATATTAAAACAGTAGGGAACTGCAGGTGTTGATGATAATACCTAACTTTAGCGTAATGCATGTTTTACTGCTCTGTAGAGGTTAGGGAACAGATGTTGTGAGGTGTTATGTCAGCCTAGATACTTTATTAATTATTGTGCTTAATAAAAAAGAACTATACTAAAATAATCTCCTGTTTCTTTAGGGACTACTCAGTGCACTGGTATATCTTCTGCTAGTGAGAGATACACCAATGCTTATGGAAACATGCAGCTCTATTTACCTGCATTAAGCAGCATGATGTGTTTTACAGAGCAAAAATCCACCGCAAAATTGATGACTACTAGCACTTCTGTTATTGCACAATTTATTGGTACTGGGCTAATTTCCTCCTGGACAAGCTTGTCAAACTATTTTTTTCCCAAGCTTCAGGTAAATACCTATAATCCTGTTGCTGTAACAATGTGGACATGCACTGAATATTTAGCACTCACAAAAGATATCTCTTATGAAAGCATAATGCTCTGGAAAATATTTCAAAAAATATCAGCTAATTTGTCTTCCTACTGCCTGAATCCAGCAAGGGGTCTTGATTTGTTTAAACAGGTGGACAGATGGAAGTGGACAGAGTTTAATAGAAAGGTGCAAGAATAGCTGGCATCTGAGTCAGGATCAAAGATTAGGAATCCCTGAAATTTATAACTACTGATGAAAGGTGAATCATATTAAGCTACCTTTTTGTCTGGAGTGGCTGCAGAAGTCACAGAGGGTTGTACTGCTTTTCCTCTCCACGTAGCATTGATTGCACAGCGCAGGAAGTCTTTTTCTATCACTCACATATCAGGGACTAGGAAAAGGTGTATGTCATGGGCAACAGGGTTTAAATACCGCAGATAGTCCCATGCTGTCAGTGACTAGTGGTTTCAGCCAGCACAGTCTGAGGCAATCCCTTGGGAAGTTGTGCACATCAGTGTTACATGACCACATGCTTTCCATAAGTATAAAAAAACTTCACAAAGCACACTGCAATAAAGACTTGGGACCTGCTTGATGAGAAATCTCAAGCTATATAAAATACTAGTCTTCAAAAGACCATGGTCCTGTCCTCACGACACAACATAAAGAGAGAAATACTGGCATGTTTGTAGGTTCTAATCACTTTTTTTTCTATTTACTAGTGAGTTCGTCAAATGGCAAGCTTTGTTGTATATAAAGCACTGCTTCACTGAAAGTGCCAGAAAGCTACTAAAATGCAGCCTAAAGGCACCAGAAGAACTTAATTCTGTTTCTAGTATTAATTTAGATAATATTTTTCTATCTGGTTCCCATAATATTGAGAAATTATTTCTTCAATAAATAACAAAATTAATTAATATTTTATAGAGCATATATCTCTGGAAAATGAATTAGTTTTAATGGGGCTTTCAGCAAAACCTCAAGCTGGTTTCATTCCAGTGGATTGCTGATCCCTATGTACTTCATATACAACTCCACCTCCCTATTCCTACCCCCCTGCAAATACCCATGGAAAGGCGCAAATGGAAGGATTTCTTTTTACCAGGAATGGAGTACACCATTATTCACTGCATAACTGACACCTTGATTAAGTGTTGCTTAAAAAGTAAAGTCGTTTTAGATATAATGGTTAAAATACAGATGTCTTCTCTTTCTATAGCATGTATTTTACATGTAGCTCATTCATGTTGCATTCTTCTTAATACTGAATTCTCCCTCTACACACACTCACACACATATATTAATGCACCACGCAGCACACATTCTTCCTCAACTTCTAAAGTACAATCAGAACAGAGATATTCACATGACATTTTTCTGAATGCAGTAACCAAGCAAAAGATGTTTAGTCTCAAGATTGGCTACAAAGTGTCATATATTCTGTGTCTGAGAGTATGATCTTCTATTAGTGTTGCACATAATAAAAATTCCTCAATCAGAGAGAGAAAAGAAATAAGACAGCTGAATATTTTAAATTGGTGCCAGAACACAAAATAGGTAACTGAGAAAACTCACAACAGGAAAAATTCCTTCACCGATGGGCCACCAACCCATAAATGTCATGTTCAATTTGCCACGTGCAGTCCTGGGCAGATTTGTCCCTAACTGGCAGTAATCTGGAGAAACATGCATCTGCAAGAGAATTAACCAGACAAACACACATCTAGTCATAATTATTAATCTTCAAGACTAAAAATACTGCTTACCATGTCTTCAGGGAAAAAACAAAGTTGGAGCAGCTGTGCTGTTTTGTTTATTCTGATTTCACTTTTTTTTTTAATAGTTGGGTACTCTATGCCAACTTGTTTTGTCTCGACCATATATTTCTGACATAGAATCAGTGTTCAGTAAAATTCTGGAAACCATTAAAGTGAGTCAAGAATCTGGAATTAGAAGCCTAAAAAAACACAGAAACAAAGTATTCTTCTCATGAGTGGAAAAGAACCTATTGTTCCCCATGACAAAAATTTGAGTTACGCTTTGTCCTCTAGCTTCAGACTTGAATCTGTACTTTTTTGCTTAATGCTTAGAGATCATTTCAGGTTCCCATCTGCACTTCATATACCATTGTATACGGTAACTTGTAGGAGCTTAAATGCTGTGTGATGTAAGACAAGTGCTTTTGACTAAAATCTGACAAATCACTAGGAAGCTGAGAGAATTTACTTTTTAAAGTATTCCAATATTATATTTGAAATTATCTGGAGCATCCTGAGCAGTGCCTTTAAAATAGCTTGAATTTACCTTTGCCTGTAGGAAAGTCATGATCCAGCCTTTGTCCCTCATACTTTTTGTGACTAACAGGAAAGAAGATTGGTTATTGTCACATAGAAAATAGATCATTTTAAAGTAAGAAAAAGGTTGTTTAAATGAAGGACTGTCATTTTTTCTGAAGAATGTTTAAAGTGGTAGCCAGGGTTGTTACCCTAGTAGAACAGGAAGACGTTGATAGAAGCATCCCAGTAACAGATTTGCAAGTGAAAGGAAAAGACAAATTGCCTCTTTCTGAGATTTGCACATTTTGTTCAGAGAGATGACACATTCTCTGTTTTATTGATCTTCTTTGTTCACCTTCCACGGTCTTTTCTTGACTGGTAGATAATATACTCTCTCTTCACCCCTGAAAAGAAGTGATTTACTTCTCTGCTTAGTCGCCAAAAAAAAAAAAAAAAA
>VZRE01012480.1:14074-24798 GCA_013396775.1 Cephalopterus ornatus
TCCCTCCTAGTGTCAATGTTACAGCAAATATGACTCAGCGATTTGTATGTTCTGGTCTCACTGACCCAGTTGTCCACAAAACAAAAGAATTGGAAAGAGAGTTTTTACTGCCTGAATCTAGCAGTCTGAGTAAAGAGGATTTTAGGTGCAGTGTGGCCTCTAAAAAAGAAGATTATCAAGAAGTATAACATTTTCTGCTGCTAATGGACCCTACTGTAACATCTAGGAGACTGACCAATGATTTTGGGGAAAATAATGCTGTGCAGACTTCTTATAACATTTTTCATGACAGCTGACATGTACCTCAAAAGAAAACAATGCCAGATGATTCTCTAAAAGTTTTCTTCCGTCAGAAGACACCTGACTGATCTATGCCTACCTGTTATTTCTTAAGAAGGGAGGCTATACTACAGGTCTAAAACATAATTGGAATACAAAGAGTTACAAATTTAGTTGTAACATTTATTTCTAATTCTATTTTTTTAGATTTCAATTAAGAAGATGGTAGATCTCCAACCCTACACTTAGAATAAGTGGACTACAAAGGAAAAAAAAAGTTGTAGCAATTTAGATGAGCTATACTATTTTCAGAAAACTAAGTTCTTAAACAACTAATTCTCCAAGATTTTATCTCTAAAAGCAAATTAAAAATCTGAAGATCTGTGTCTCAATTTTTCATGGAAATCAAGCTTGTTTATGAACTAATTTCAGCTGTAGTAGCATTCATAAAGTCATATGAAAGAATTGTATGAACAAGGCTCAAAAAAAAAAAGCACCGGCGAACTGAAAAAACCCAATACATATTGGTTTAGAATCATTAATATGAAACAGGTCCTTGTAAAAAGAAATTATGCAAGTTAGAAATTACAAATATGGAAATACGACCATGAGTGTTCCTAGGAAGCTTGGAACATAAATTAGAGTGAAATTAATAGATCATAAATCAAAGATCAACATAGACTAGAAAGGATCTTGGCAGTTTATGTAGCTCAAAATATCCCTCTAATTCATGTAGTCCAAATGCCTCATCCAGACAATGCCACTTAATAGATTACTTATTGCTTTGTCCTATCATGCTTTAAATATCTCCATGGATGGAGATCCAAGCATCTCCCTGCAGTCAAAGAACAACTCTCCTGATAAATATTTTTATTTTCACTTGTATCTACTGAGAATTGCTTTGTACTTTCATCACGCACCTCCAGCAAGTGTGCTTCCCTCCTCGTAGCCTCTCACCAGGCAGTTGCAAACAGCACTAAGGTCTCTCTCCCCTTTCAGGCTGAACCAGTGTAGCACCCACCACCTCCCACTGTGCACCCTGACCATCAGAGGGACCCTGCACTGCCATGTAGACGGGTGGCTTTGTGCTTCCTGTCACTGTCACTAGGTTTATTTCCATGTTACAAATCTAGATAAACATTAAAAGAAATAAGGTAAATCAACCTGAAATTATTTTAGGTCCAAAGCTGAGCTGATGCTGTAGAACAAAACCATTAACTCTGAAATACCCCTTATCTCAACTTTATTTCTTAGCCTCAAAGTGACCTGTGGGAACTTGCTATTCCCCAGAAGGCAGGATGAGGTAGTAGGTGTGACAGCAAAGTTGCTTACCATAGTGTGATCAGAACAGACATATTTTTACACCCTTACTTTGAAATTCTGTATGTTGTATTGTAAATTTGGGCTGCACAGAGAGAGAACAAATGCTTAGAAAAGGCAACTTAAAAATATCGGTTTGTTGGCTACTGGGGAGCATAAGAATGAAAACTTTATTGGAAAATTAGTCTTGTTGAAAATACTTCAATTCACTTAAGTGTCCTTTATAATGTAGCTAGCCTGACTTTACAAGGTATTAAGACAACATGCAACCATAAGGTCAAATGCTATTCATTCAGCTTCACAGAATGGACTCTAAAATCCTCAGCACTAGGAGGCTATATCTAGGAGGCTAAATTTAAAGGCATGGCTTTTCTAGTGGATACTGTCCAAACAAAGGTAGTAGAGGAAAAAAAAACCTGTAATGTGCTTGTAAAAATGGTATGTAGGATTTCTTTAATCTTAAAATATGCTTTAAAACAATTTTATTATGATCCATTTTTTAAAGTAGAATGGTAAATATATGTTGAAAAAGAACTTTGACATCAGGACAAAACTCAAGAAAAATATGATACTTGAGACATAATCCATAAACCATTAGTGTGTATATGTACATGTGTAAACATACATATATATATATACATATATATGTATGTGTTTCTATAAAACCACAGTCAAATAATTTGTTTCTGTAACAATCCAAGGAATTTTTTCCCATTTTTCACATTTTCCTGTTCTTCATTCATGAGCAACATCCTGTGTTCTCTGAGTGGACTCTAATGCAAGAGGGAACAAAATCCCAGAGCCTTTAGATTCAGTACAAACATTGAACACAAGCAGAATGTTCTTTTCTAACTCTGATCCTTGGAGCTGGGAGCACACTGCAAGTCCTCATCTCGCAGAGCTCTGCTGCTGGCTTTCCCACTACAAGAAGTTCTGCTATGATATGTCACACGCTGTCATGTAGCTCTGACTTGTGGGTCTTAACACAGGCACTGTCACAGCATACTGACAATACTTGGCCAAGACCTACAGAGGATATTTATGAAGAGAAGAGGTTTTGATTTTTTGAAGGTCCCTATATCTTTGACATTCCTTATTTCAACTTATCAGCTATTCTGGAAGCCAGAAGACTGTTATAATAAAGTACAGAAGCGAGTTTTTGTATTTTCCATTTCACTGTAAGGCCTGAGTGCAGTGACAGAGAAATTAAGTGAGGAAGATATATTTGAGGAAGAAAAAGCGTTTTCACTCAAGGAAGTTTTCACTGCTAGGAAAAGTAGGCCTGGAAAAGACAAGTACGGGAAAATATCATTTATTACAGCTACTGATGTTTATTCTCTGCCTGTTTTGAGAAGTAGAGTATCTCTGTGTAGAGATAACACTTTCTCACAGAGGTGAGGACCCTCTTGGTAGAGAGGGAGTCCATAAAAAGCACAGGGAAGAACACAACTTTGATGATAGGCATGTGCAAAAGGTGTTATAAAAACACTACGGCACAGGCCTGCACATGGTCTCTCACCTGCTGCATGATCATTCGGTAATACACTGCAGTGTATTCAGATTCTCCAACTTCAGAATACACTTTTCCTTAATACCTTAGTTATGGTTTGGTTCTCTGGTTTTACCTGCATGCATGTCGATTCTTACAATGGGATAACGGAGAGAAGTACAAATCCTATGTCCCATTTGATCCTCTTTCTCCCTGTGAAGATCACCTGATGAGATATGCGTTCACTTTTCAGAGGACTGGAGAATGCTCCCCAGTATGAAGTACAGTATGGGTTACGTAATTCAAACTGCATATGTCAAAGGTGGCATTTCAAACACCGTTAACTCAGTGATCAAGGCTCCAGTTGGTGCATTCACACTGCAATGCAGGTTTGTTGTGCCCTAGAGATCTATTTCCAGTATAGGCACTATGGCCACATGTTGGTTGTACAGCTGGATAAGACCATTGTGCACACACCCTGCTTTCCATGCAAGGAAACTTAAATGCACAAGCACTGAGTCCATCAAAACCTTTTGGATAGTGCAAAGGTCAGGACTTAAAGATGCAAAACAGAACACACATTGTACATAACACACAGAGTACACAGATGAACCAGATTTACCAGCTTTCAACTGAAGATATTATCTGGTGGACCAGACTTACTTCACAAATATCACTAAAACAATTGTATTTAGTCACGTATTGATTGAAGCCCTGCACCCAAGGCTGGTTCAAATAGAAGATTAAGAAACATTAGCACAAATTCTTTCCAGTGGACTATTACATCAATAATCCACACAAATTCAATATTCAGATTCATACCCAAATACAAATTTTATGACTGGACATCAGCTCTCTAAAACAATAATGCTTGGTCCTTTGGTGGTCTCACAAAGGCCCTCATGAATCAGTTGTTCTCCTCCCAAAAAGCTCATGAATAAACTGGAGAGAAATGCAAAAAGAAGAAAAAATACATGTCTGTGCAAAGTTGAAAATATATAACAGGTCCTGAAGATGGATACGCAGTCACTTTGAGTTTTTTTAACCATCAGGAAACTCAACTGTGTCATTCTTAATCATAACAACACATTATATTTTTGTACAAACCAGAATTTTCTAATACCTGAATAATAAGTCATCTTTTAATTACTTTTGCTGCCATCTACCAAGCAGTAATGAGGAGATCTATGAACTGTTTTTAAAAGTGAAGTAGTCCTTCAGTAATAAAAGGTTGAGAAACACAACTCTCGAAAAGGAATTATTAACCACGGGAACTTTTGAGAGGACAGAAATGTTGATAAACATTATATTTTTCTCCAGTCTCCTTCATCCTGGGTATATAATTTAATAAAAGACAACACTTTTCTTGAAACTGAAGGGCGTACTGAATTACCTACTCATTTCCATTTAATCAGCATGACTAATGTATTTATTAAATTAGTTTGAATTCAAATACTGTAGTGCAAGAGTATATTAATTAAACTTAATTAGAGTAATCTTATCTGTAACAATAGTTCTTGCTCCTTCCTGCTTCATGTTTGCTTATTGAAAAACCTCTGTTGTAAGATAATAAGGAGTTTATAATTGCTGGACTACATATCCCCTCCACTCACACATTTCCTGATGTAGTCTTGTTGACTTAAATTTGACAAACTAGTCTGTCTATGTCTGGGAGGAGAGTGTGATCCAAGAAGAGTGGGAGCTCTTAATCAAAAGTTAAAGGCAGCTTCAGAAAGTCCCATCTAACCTTGAGGCCAGAACCAGTGCCAGTTTAGTCACATCCATTCATAAGTATCTCTGGTGACAGCACATATACTTATGGAGACCCAGCAGAGCAATGGACACCACATCCTTGGCAAAACCATTCCACATGTTGTTTCAAAAGGAATGCATCACAGCTATTTCTCATAATAAGAAAGGTAGCTGAAACCAAACCCAGGGTGTGACTAAGCCTAGGTTTTTGTCCAACATCCATTTTAAATGCTTCCTGTAACAAAACTGTCAGTGGCACCACAACAGGCTTTTGATCTCTCTTGTATAAAATATTAATCTGTCCTCTGGATACAGTTAAGCTTTCACAGAGTATTTTTATTTTTGGAAAGTGGCACCATGGTTACCAGACAGTAAAGGGGAATATGGTCTGTTTTGTGGTGAAGAAAGCAGGATGCTGCTGCACACAGCTGGCTTTCCCACTCCCTCCTCTAGAGATTTCTTCAGCAACACTGAAAAAGTTACTTGGACTGGTGGTTCACAGCAACCATTGTGGTGCCTTCCTAGTTTTCTAACGCACAAAATAAATTAGCAGGGTCCTATTTTGTGGCTGAGACAGGTAATAACCTCTGACCTGAAGTTAAATAGAAATAAAGATGCTAAAGGAAGAAAAAGCATTGTGAAAAGAGGAAAAAAAAAGGTCACTGCTCTCAGATGGAGATCCTGAAATGGCTGTAACACCATTTCACCTCTCTAGAAGCCTGAGCAGTAAAGAGTTAATGCATTACTATTCCCCAAGCACTGATGACAGAATCATGGAATCACACAGAATCTTTTAGATTAGAGAAGACCTGTGAGATCATCTAGTCCAACCTTTGACTGATAGTCACCTTTTCAACTAGACCATGGCACTGTTTCTTGAACACCCCTAGGGATGGTGACTCCACCACCTCCTTGGGCAGTTCATTCCAAAGTTTATCGAGTCTTTCCATGAAGAAATTCCTTTTGATGACAGTTCAACCAGACTAATTAGAAAGAATGTGCCTGGAAAGGGGGCTGTACGAAGGTATGGCAGCCCCTTCCTGGAGTCGGTTTTCAGGTCCGTGGTGACTGCATAACATACAGTGCAAGAACAGAAGTGGGATCAAGGAGAAGGCAAGACCAATAGAGGGGGATTGAGACCACCAAAAGCCCCTCAAAACACTTCCAGAAAGATATAGAAATATAGAGAAAGATTGGACTGTGCGTACTAACTCGTTTCTGTGAAAAGCGAGAAACCTAACCCCAGGGTGGGCAAAACCTCCCTCTCAGAAGGTATCCTTACTGAGCCCATGTGGCGTGCTTGTAGGACTCTGGGCACACTGTTGGCTGGATTGATGGTGGACCCAGACTAATGATTCCCCTTTTCTCTCATCTCTCACCTCCCTTTCATCTTTCTCTTTTTGTCCCTGTTTATTCTCTATTTTTATTCTATTGCTATTATAGCTATTATTATTATTGTTGTTATTGCTTTTATTAATATTATCTATATTATCAATGTCCTTAATATTATTGAAAAATATTAATATTATTATATGGGGTATAATATATACCAAATCCCATGCCAAGTGTGTAGTTTGCTAATAAAACTTCCTGAGATTTTACTTGGACTCTTTTCTCATTCTTTTTCACCCACAAGCATCTATGAATCCCAGGTGCTCCTTTCCATGTAGGAGTGGGATGCAACAGCCTCCCAGGGGCTCTGTGAAGATAAATCTATGCGTCACTAAGGCACTCAGGTTGGAGGAGGATATGACCAAATTTGTTGTCAGGGGTGCATCTGAACAATGTGTGAAAAACAAGACTTGGACCACACACTGACTGATGTGGCAAAGAACAAAATGCAACACAGCAACCCAGGGGTTTTTACTACCATTTGTTCTGAAGCAGTGAACATGGGGCTGGGGATAAGACAATGCATCAGTTTGTATCACATGCAGGTGTGAAAGAAACAACAATAAAGTTCTTCGGGAAGACTTAATTTAGAATTTTCATAGGTTTCAGAGGTTTAATTTTGCTTCCCAATTTCCATTTTATTATATGTACATGCTGAGGTTCTCATTGCTTTCTGAAGTGTACTAATATTAAAGACTACATCCTGTCAATTTTCAAGCTCTATATCACAGTTTACTTCCATAAGAATCTTGATTGTTTCAGATTCTAAGGCAATACAGAATGAGCTTATCCCTCTCAGGTCCATGGCAGCTGCATCAATTTGCATCTGTGAAGGATGTTACCCTAAAAACTCATATCTGATTGGACTTTGATGACAACATATCAATTTACAGGAGAAAAAAAAAACTGACAGGTTTAATTAAAATTATCTCAAATCATAGAATCATAGAGTCATAGAATACCCTGACTTGGAAGGATCTACGAGTATCATTTAAATCCATCTCCTGGCCCTGCACAGGACAGCCCCAAGAATCACACTATGTGCCTGAGAGTAGCGTCCAAATGCTTCTTGAACTCTGTCAGGCTTGGTGCTGTGACCACTTCCCTGGGGTGCCTGTCCATGCTCAACCACCCTCTAGGTGAAGAACCTTTTTCTAACATTCAGTCTAAACCTCCCCTGACACAACTTCAGGCCATTTTCACAGGTGCTGTCACTGGTCACCAGAGAGAAGATCAGTGCCTGCCCCTTCTCTTCCTCTCACAAGGACATTGTAGGCTACAATGAGGTCTCCCCTCAGTCTCCTCTTCTCCAGGCTAAACAAGCCAAGTGACCTCAGCCACTCCTCATAAGGCTTCCCCTTTGGACCATTCTCCATCTTCATAGCTCTCCTTTGGATGTTTTCTAATTAGTTCTCAGACAGCTCACCTTCTCCTTCAATTCAGTCATTTTGCATAAGTCATGCAGGGTTTTGTTCAATATTAATAATGTACTTTGCATGACTAAACGTCAGGGTCTCAGTTATGTGATATGAGACTTGAATCTTCTATTTGGAGACAGAACAGATTACAAATCCTGGTAGGAATTACATGAACTTTTTAAGTGCTTGTGCTGACCTTTGGTAAGTCACTCTCCAAGTACTTCAGTTTTTCCATCTGTTCAGTACATTCAACAATCCTTAGCATGTTTTTAGTGACATCTGAGATCCACAGGCAAAATTTTATTGTATAAGACCAAAGTTGTTTTGTTGATGATAGGCTTGATGGTATAACTGGAGTGTGTGCAGAGGAGATCCCAACAAGGTTTTTCTCTTGCTCAACCAAGCATCACAAAGGTAGAGAATGAAAACAGCTTTATTGGGTGATCTGGGTCTGTACAGGAACTTTTGACACAGGCTCTTCAGAGAGTAGCATAAAACTGTTTTGTATCATGTAGTGCGAAATCCTTGACAATCATTACCATGCATATATATATATATAAAATATTTACACATATATACTTTTTCTGCTTTCTTCCTAGATAAAACAATGAATTTTAAAAGAACTTATAATGTTTCTCTTAATGACATCAGAAGAAAAATTGTAGATCTAATTTCTCACATACCTGAATCTGAACAATCATCTTCTAGAGTTACCACACTTTATATAGCAGTTTTACAGGAAATTTTTCTTTTAAATACCTTTCTTTCAGTAAATTTGTTTAATCCATTTTAAGCAACAAACAGCATGCTGACTCAGTGTTTTTGTTTCAAATGCAAATACACGTTTTAGAAGTTTGTTTTAAATAATGGATGATAAGTCACATCTGCTGGTTTTCTAGAATTAAACAAAATAGGACATTGTAGACACACTGATGACGAAAGACTTGACAGACCAGTCTGCCTGAAGGCTTGCTTATTTTTCAGTTCCATCAGGTGGGCTAACAAAACTTACTACCAGCTCATTGCTGAGGAGTTGGACTAGATAATCTCTAAAGGTTGCTTCCAACACAACTCTTTTTTCAATCTGTTTTGCCCCCTCCCTCCCACAGTAGCGAGAATGGTTTTAAAGAACACAGACACCAGTTTTAAAGAATAAGTGTATAAGTTTACTATAGTGCAAAACAGTAAAGAATTATGAAAGGATAGACCTAGCAATGCATCTAATAATCATCTACAAAAAAAGCTTTACAGGGATTAAGAGAGAGAAATACATCACTAGTTACCCTAAATACATTACCACAATAATCATCCATACCACACTTTATCTGGGGAGCCCCTGATAATAGCGAAGGTCTGGAGAACCCCTTCCCGGTAACTGGGAAATCCTACACCATGCGTCTACTCGCAGGTGAGGCATTTGTCTTTATCGTGAGAGGGTCCAGCTTTATGTAGTGCTAAACAAACCAGCCTACATAATTTAATTGGTGTGGAAAACAACCTTGCTTTCTTCCTCCATTGGTTCTGCCCTGAGGACTGGCCAAGGCCCAGATGGAGACTAAGGGAGCATGTACTATCCAATGCTCCAGGGCCTTGACTCGCCACTAAATACAGAACATATGGATACACTGATATCTCAAATATGAACCAGCTGCTATCATGTGAGTCCTACTGTTGTTTTCGTGGCCTTGGCTGAAAAGAAAAAGGCATATTCATTTACTAAGGATTACATAGCATCTTGATTATTAAGCAGATATATGGTTAAATACAAGACTAGGTTGGAGAGTTCATCTTACAGGTCAACTATGGCTCAGGACCGGTTCTTCAGGACCCAGCATTACACCATCTCATTCTATGAACCTGTGAATCTACATTCCCCTATAAACTGTGAGACACTACAAATATGTCATTTTCACATTGAAGATGTAGTAACAAACTGCACAAGCTGAATACTGACTAAAGGACTGTTTCTTCTTTTGTATTCTTTCTCTGAAATTATGGCAGTTAAGGCTTCAGACAAGCAACAAAGCAATAATGTCATCACAGGCATGTTCACACACACACATACACACACACACACATACACACACACGTGCTTCCACCCATCTAAATCCAGCTCACTTGCCAGGCTACCCATTACTGTGCAGTCACAGCTTGCCTTGCATTCATCATGTCTATTTTCCCTTTCTAATGTGTTTTTTTGTGGGAATGTTAATATTCTTTCTTTTTGCTTTGCTCCATTTTCTAGCATCTTTGCTTTCTACCTTTGCACAAACCAATATTTCCTTTAGAGATTGCAGCCTAATTGTCTGCAGCACATGTCTCCTGGGAAAAGAGCAGGGTTAACGTTCACAAATAATGCTTATATACTTGCTTTATTCCCTATAATACAGCTCTGAAGAGCAGATGTCTTCTGATAATTCTACATTTTTTAAGTATCAGAAGTAACAAGGCAACAAAAAACCCTAGATTTCCTTAAAGTTCCAAGTTGTGTATAACAGAATTTACTGTCCCATTTAACTAACCAGTGTTTTACTTTGAGCAGTCCCATTCCTACTTAAGAGGAGTTCTGTACAAAGCAAGAGATGCATCTCAGCACAAAACCAAAATCTATTTCCTAATGGAAAATACTGTTATATAATTGCTGACACAATTTTTCAGAAATTCTGTAAATTTGTAAAACCAAGGCTACATCTTTCTTGCACTTAAAATCTGCAAGATTAGCCCTTCTTCTACCTTTCCTAGCTATGTCCCAGGATGTTCGACTTTGCTGTGGGAAAGACCTCATTGCCAGAAACAGAATTCCTTTTCTGCATGTACACTTTCTGCTCTGTAAAACAAACAAATAAACAAAAACAACAAAGAAATTATTAACAGCAGCCAACGTAAATAATAGCTTTGAGAGGGTTCTGAACTAGTCAGGCTTCTACAATTTTTCATTATTCAGTTCTAACCAATGGAGGGGAAAAGGAGTTCATAGATCTTAATCTCCCATATCATTCATGTCATTAATCTTTTTATACCAACAGTACTAATAAGATGCAGCAGGGGAAGGGAAGGGAAGGGAAGGTTTGGGA
>VZRE01012481.1:0-14529 GCA_013396775.1 Cephalopterus ornatus
TAGCAAGTAATTTAGATAGCCTTTCTAGCTTAACCTGGAAGTGTACATTAGAATTGATCTGAGATAACTTATGCGGTGTAGTGGTTTTGATTCTAGGCCTTCCTTGGTAACTAGGTTGTAACCGAGGAAGTGACCATGTTCCCAGTATTCCATATGATTTTTTATGTAAACCAGAGTATAAAAAAGAAGGGGGAGAAGNATAAGAAGGGGGAGAAGCCTCTTTCTTCTTTTTCCTTTCCGGTGGATCCAGGAGCAGGTTCTCTGCTATAATCTCTGCTCATGTGGAGGAGTGAGGCCCAGTGAGGCCTTGTGGACCTTAGGAAGCGGAGAGTGCCAGCGATCACTTGGTGCAATTCTGCTATCTCAAGCAGAGTAATAAGATTTTCTTTTGCTAGTTCTTTATTGGTTGCTCCTGGGTTTTGATTGTGCATATCTGTTTTGGGTTTTTTCCCTCTCCCTTTTCCCTTTTGGGGGAGGGTAGATGTTGGGGTCCCTTCTTCTGTTTACATAGTATTCTAATTGTATCTAAGTGTAAATACATGTATATATTTTTATACAGCTTTGGTTTGGTCATTTCGGTGCTTCAGTTTTCCCTTCTCCCTTTCCCTTGTGTTCATAGAGGGTGTAGGGGGAGGAGAGGCTGCAAACTGTAAGATTTGAGCGTTCAGCGGGAAAACCGGATCCAAACCATTACATGCGGTCTCTACATGACTACTTTTCTGAGGAGCCGAAAGATTACTAAAATTAAACATAAAGTTTCACAGTGGGTTTCTGAAGAAACAGAGAGTGTGTAGCCATTTGCAAAATAACTAGGAAGAAAAACCAGGCAAAACTTTGTATGAGCACAATATTAAATACTGTTGTGGTCACAAGGTCTTTATAGAATACAGGCTGCTGCTATGAGCTTTAGATTTATGCTGGTAACCTGGTGATCACAGACAGTAAAACATTAACATTTATGATCTGATGAAAGGCAGTGTCTCAGAGTGTGAAGAAGTAGACATGCTCGGGCTTAGTGACTAGATGGCTTATCTAGTCACCCAATACAGCTCAGACAGAAAGGGCTCAGGTGAAAGATTCCACACTGAATCTGATGCTGCCCCATTCTCTGAGAGATTTCAGACTGCTGAGATAGTGCTGTGGAAACTGACTGCATTGAAGAGATTTCAGCTGAAGCCTTCCTACCCCAGCGTAGCCTGTAACTGTGCAGTTTACGGAGGGAGGGGAGGGTTTGTAAGGAAAGGATTTGAAAAACAATTCAGGAAAGTAAAACAAACGAAGAAAACCTAGAGAGTTCTCCAAATCTATATCTGAAACAATTCCTATGGACAAAGGCACAGGTGTGTGAGATGACCCTGGAAAAGCAATTGGAAATTCCCTGTGGCCTCAGTATAAACCCCTTTCCTTCAGAGGTCAGCATTTAATTTTTGCAGCTAAGGAGCGTCTTCCACTGGCTACTCAGTGTGCTTCTGTTTCTATGACAGTTTTCATCCTGATGATGAGAGAGCTCTGTCAGATGAAGTGTAATCCACATTTACCTGTAAGAGTCCCACACTAGCCTATGATGCCTAATCTCTTTTATTGAACCTACTAGCTGGTTTCTGGAGCCATTGATTTTCCTTGCTGCCAGTTTGTGGCCTTGACTCTTTAATGTTTATTTAGACTGGTCTCCATAAATTGCTTCTGGTGCTGAGGGCGAGGAAGGAGGCAGGAGGTCAGGGGTGCATGTATACTTGTCCATATATATAAATCAGAGCTTTTGTTCTTCACTGCTGTTTGTGAACACTGTTTGCTGGGTGAATAAAAAGGAAGTATTCTACTAAAACATGGAGAAGCTACTATTAATTCCCCTCTGTCTGTAATTTTATTGCAGTTTAGGTTTCCAATTTTACATATCTTAACAACACATCTTGTTTTCTATTCAAACATGTAATGTTTCTTTTTATTAAGAGACACAAAGAGGGAGAGGAATTGTTTGTTTGGCAGCAGAGGCATGTACTTTTCAAGCAGGAAAGGGTGTATATATTCTGTTGATGAGTTTTTAGGATGGAGAGAGTTGTTATTTCTTGGCTATTTTTAATTTCAGTCTTTGTAGAGAACAGTAGGAATCAGTGCTGGACTAAACAGAACAAGAAAACACCACCTTTCTTGCCATCAAGACCCAAAACTCTCGCCCTCCAAAGAATCATCATAGCCCTTCACTGGGCAGAAACGAAAGTGTTGTTCCCACAGTAGGGCAAGTCTTATTCTCTGGTAATATCATAGGCAAAACCAGCAAAATGAGAAATGGTTAAGTGAAAGGGTCTGTACACAAATAATTCGAGAGCACATCCGAAAATTAAAAAGGAAAAGCCCTTGAGTTTATTTCAGTGAGCTGCAAGAATGCTATAGCCTTAAAACAATGGAAAATGTTTTGCGATAGTGAAAATCTTTTTCCTCTGCAGAAGTAAACATCATAGTCTGTACAAGTTGACAAGTGGTTCTCCTGAGGCTAGGAGTACAATAATCAATAGAGGTGCAGTTTGGGCTACTGTTCTCTCTGATGATACAGAAACATTGTGCACAGATGTGATGGTGAGAATAAATCAAAGGAAGAAGGCGAAGCTGTTCCAAGACAGGTAAAGGAATATCTTATTGACCAGGATATCTGATTCAGTTTTTTTCCCATTTGACCTCTGTTGGTTTGTATGGGTATTCACTATCCTAAACTTAAGCAAGTCAAGTTTATTATAAAAGGGAGATGTAGCAACACTGGCAGGAAAAATATTTGGGCTAACATTCTACTTTCGTATGTCCTTCCATTTTGCAAAAGTCAGTACAGTCGCTTATGCATTTTTTTAAAAGTATTAAGTATGTGTACAAATAACAAACACCTAGAAGAAAGTCTCCATTTTCAGATTGCAATTTCAGTGTTTTTGAGAATTGATGGCCGCCTTGAGGATGAAAGATCATTTCTCTGAAAAGTTTTTAAGTACCCTGAAACCATTCTTTAACTGAGGCATGCACCCTAAAGCATGTAGTCCAGAAAGTTTCACTATTGTTTACGTAGCTTCAAATATTAAAGCTTTGCATTTCACAACACATATTTAATTGGTAGATAGTGTCCTGATTGTAGGGAATATAAAGTTATAGAAAAAGGGAAATGTTTCCATAGCATACCTGATTGTTTCCTGAATAGAAATGGAGTTCAACTTTAAAATCAGCACCACAAAAAGAAAGAAAAATACAGTAAGATATCAAGGAGCACTCCTAAGACTGTCATGTGTGTCCTTCAAAGAAAGAAATCAGTAAAGTCTGGAGTCAATAGAGAAGATTAAAAAAAAAAACCCCATGAATAATTCTTTTGAAAGATATGTAGGTTGGCATATTTGCCGTAGTTATCTATGCTAATAAAATTACAATGTCATTTGTTACCAATCAACTGTAAACAACTATATCTTTATTTAAAATAATAAGAATTACCAAACTGTCAATGACTTGACTAGTAATTTCCAATAGTCTTCAATATAGAAAATTTAAAAACTAACCAGTGTAATGTAAGACATCATAGCCAGTATGATTCAGTATATGAAATTAAGTTGGCAGACATTAAGTCCATTGGCAAAGTTCTTGCTGACTTTATTGAGCCTGTGCTCATAAAAGACTAGAAGCTGGATCTGGACAAAAGGTAAATGCTTCAGGTGGTCAATATGCTCCACGAGAATGAGTACAGTAAAAATAACTGTTTGCATAGCCTATTTAACCTGCAGACTGAAAACAGAACAAGACTACAGACTTTAATCTGTAAGTAAGTGGTGATTAGGTACATTTCCCTTCAACCCAAGTAAAGCAAGCAACTTCCTCTCTACAGATTTTTCTACTGGCACAACATATTTTTATACAGCTGAGTTTAGCAATGCATAATACCTCATTAACATTTAACTGTGTAAAATATGTCTCTGTGAAGGTTTTCAGGTTGGCTTTCTTTTTTTAATGTAAAATAGGAAGAAAAGTTGTTAAATTTTATTTTCTTCTGGAAAAGCAAAACAGAAAATGTTTTACCTTCACAATTTTCCATCTGATGTCAGGAGATTACATTAGAGTTTTCCTTATTTTCATTCATGACTGACATTTAAATAAGTTTTGGAGATGGTAAGGAATAATAATTCATTCATGGCTATAAATACCCAAGATATTTAGTTAGGAGAAAACAGATGACCTAACAGAAGACTAAATCTTGGCAAATTCACTTACATTCACCAAACCCTTCCAATTAAATTTCAGCCAGCTGGTCACTTCTAATCCTTTCTCGTTCAGTCTATTTGAATAATTTTTGGTTTTTTTGAGTTGGTTGGGCTTTTTGTTTTTTTGTTTCTTGGTTGTTTTTTTTTAATGTCACTTTCATCCATCACTAGCAGCATCAAACAAAACATTTTGTGTGAGAATGAATCAAAGATTAAATGTTAGGGGCCCTGGTATACTGGGGATGCAGCCAAAAGCACTTAGGAAAATATGAAACTTTATCACACATCTATAAGTCCAACCAAGCAACACATAAGGAACATAATTGAAGGTAACAGCCCTAGCTGTTAACCAGATTGCTGAATATTAAGCAAACAATCCTTGCTTATTCAAACAGTAGGGCACTTGTTTCCTACTCATAGCATAGGAGAGGAGAGAGGTCGAAGAAGTGGTTGATGAAAAGTTGGCACTGCTACTCCAGTGTACATCCTGCAGGTCATTAGTACTGTCTTTCCTCTGAACCATGCAGCACTTTTTCCCCGAATGCTATTCCTGGTTTATCATCCAGCCAGAAAGAGCTGAGCTGTCTTACCCAAACAGGTAAGTAGTTCTACTTTGACAGAGGTTTTCTGCTCTGACTCTTCTGAAGAAAAAATGCTAGTTAATAAGACAAACTATGTCTGAGTTCCAGATCCCTGTGCAGTTTAGGGCAGCCCAAGAGCTGGACCAAGTACAGAAGTGAATAGTTCCTCCTTCTTTTCCATAGCTAGTGATGGGGGAAGAACAAACAAAGAATCAAAACACACACTAAAAAAAAAAAAAATATATTTGCACATCCAATTTCTATCACTATAGGGGAAGTTGATTTCTCATAGTCTGTTTCCATCAATGAGCTGACACAGAAAAGATGGATGTGTGGTCTGGGAGAAGAAATCCACTTTTTCACACAATTCTGTAAAAGGCATAAGGCAGCAACATTTCAGACTTATTACTTCTGACAGTTTTGGCATTTTAAATGCATGTAATTACATATACAAAGAAGAGTTAGATGAGAAAGCTTAGCCAAATAAACAAAGGTCTGTGTTTTCCAGTGTAAAAATGGGACTATTTTGAAGGTAAGTAATTGTTAAAGTTAGGCATCCTGAACTATAGTCAATTAATATCATGCACTAAGCAATAGCGATCACAGATATTTTTAATTTTGGCAAAGCATAAGGTTCTAATTTGGTATTGTCACAGTCACATCTCACTCTGCTGGACAAAAAAGAATGCATTGGAAGGATTAATCTTTTCAAGTCATCATTTTTTTAAATGTCGAAAACCAAGTTACATTATGAAGAAGACACTAAACAAGAAGATCAGTTATCTCAGTTTTGTTACTTAGAGAAAAAATGTTTTCCTCTTTCTTAAATTTTGAAAAATTAGAATTGGAAAGCATTGAATAGAGAGAAATTATTACAAATTATTCTTGGTGTCTTGTTTTAATTCCAATAGTGTATACTATCATGGGAATTTTATTTTATTCCAAGACTAATAAATATAATGTAGACCATATATTTAAAGGGATCCCTTCAGACCTCATGTAATTGCCACATGAGGCATTAATCTCCTCCACACTGCAATTGCTTCATCAGTGGCCAAATATTTTTAAGAACTGTGTTGTCTGTAGCTTTTTAAGTGCTCAGTAGAAATGAAAGAAATTGTAGCATGTGAGGGTAAGCAGATCCTTCATTATTTCCACGGGAATACCAGGGCTGAGGGATAGTTAACCACTTGAAATCATTGAATAACATGATTTCCAGGGTTCTTTAGAGAGCCTAAGAGAGTCAAGAAAATATTTGAAGGTTCTTCCCTTGAAACCAGTATTACTGTTTAGTGCACTGAATTTTACCTAAGGGATGCAAAAACCGGATTTAGCACAGCTTAATTAATTTGCCTGAGGCCTGAGAAGAAATTCATGACAAAACTAAAATTCAGGTCTGTTGAGCCCAGGCCTTTTGTCCTAAGGTGTAAATTACCATTCTTTGCAATCCTGGAATTGTCAGCTTTCATGTACTTACACACAAAAACCAAATAATTCCTTAACCTTCTGTTTGTCAAGCTAAATACATTCAACTCCTATTTTCTACCATAAGAAACTCCTTATTGTCCTAATTATTTGTCTCTGGAACCTCTACAAATGTTCAGCATCTTTCTCGAAATGTAGGTACTTTCAGTGGACACTACATTTCACTACTTGCATTCCAGTAGCTATTACAACAAATCAGTGTAGGCTCTATTTTACTTGCTGCGTGCTGATTTATACATCTCAGGTGCTCACAAGTTACTTATGGCTACACTGTGTTAGACCAAGAAAACTCAGCCAAACCTTTTTAAATAATCACAGCCACCTAGGATAAAAGATCACATATTTGTGTTTACAAGTTTAAGGCTAACTTTCCAGCCTGCTTTGATATGGATTCATTCTAGTTAAAAAACAAAAATAAAATAAAAGCAGCATCAACAACACAGGGCAAGTAGTCAAAGCAATGTTAGAAAACTAACCAAGTAGGAAGGGATAAAAATAATTTTTCCACTTGGAAAACATGTAAGTTCAATGAAAAGAAGGAGTCAAGTGCATCCCATGATTAAATTTCCATAGCTGTTGAAGCAAACAAACAAACAAAAACCAAACAGAAAACAAAAACTCAAAGAAACAAAAAAAAACCCAAACCAAAACACCAACAACAAAAACCCAACCCCCCCAAACCCCAAATCAATCTAAAACCACCATCAACAAAAACCCAAAATCAGCGGAACAAAAATATTAACATGAGAAAAGATACAAAATTCAAGGAATCAAAAGTTTTTTCTTTACAGATCCCTTTGTCTCGGGGCAAAAAAAGAAACAGAAGCAGCTTATTGTTTTCATTTCCTTGGATTTCTTTAGCTGCAGTAATCATACCAAATTTAGTTATTCCTTTCCACATGGATGTCACAGATGGCCCCCTATGAGCAAATATTACTCTTCCATAAGAGTACATTGATGTAAAATTTCCTTTGTTTTGAGGATAAGATTCTAAAATACATGTAGGCAGAGGAATCAGGCATTTTGATCTCTTGCAGAAAGCAGCCTTGTGGAATCTTGTTGGATGCTGTCTATTGATCTATTCATCTAAAATTAAGATCACTGAATACTCTTTATTCATAGTTCATTCATAGAAAACAAATAAACAAACATCCCATGTTTATGTTGTTTTAGGATTCTATTACTAATGCTTACTGAATTCTGCATTAGACTGGGAACACCTTGGGAAAGAAAGTAATATCCACCTAAATCTCCAAAGAGCTTATTATCATTAGTGCCTTGACGATAGATACAAAATTAATAATAATGATGATAGACATTTAAAATAATGTATTATCATTATCTCTGATGTAATTGCTACTCAAAGAGTATTTCACAGACCATTGTAGAATTATAACTGTCAAATTTATCATGATTAATTTTAGTTTATTTGATTTGGTGAAAATAAATTGAGGTACGTTTGCATATGCCTTGAACAAAAAGGGCAGAGTCATTAATGGAATCCATTTTGGATAGAGGAAAACAAAAATTCAGTCTGGGATTTACTGAAAAAACTCTAGCTAATGAATTATGCCAAGAGATTCGTGGAAGCCTCTAATTATACTTATACAGGCTTCATCAGCTAATACTTTTCACCTACAATAGTCATCCTCTCCATGTGCTAATCCCTTAAGGGATATTTTAACACTGTGGGTGAATATAATGTTTCCACAGCTGTTCAGCATTCTCTGCTTTCTGCACTGATGTTGGTATATAGCAGGTGAAGGAATAGTTTTCCCTTTACCCAGGAACAACATTCATAAGATATTCTTGTTCTCTAGTGGTCTGATACAGAGCACACAGAAGACGAGTCAAGAGAGTCTTAATCACTTGCCCTTACAGTATCTGTACAGTTCCTATTAATACACAATATGCTTACATGTAAACTGGGGAGGAGAACTGCCACAAGGCTTTTAGTCACTACCCCTATTGTCCTTTTACTTTCGTGTGGTTGTGAAAGCATGTACACACGATCTATGGATCCTTGGGTCTGCCTCTATTCATTTGAATATAATAATTATTGAAGTTAAGTAATTGAAAGACAGGTCTAATAATTTCTGTTTACAGCAGGACTACTGTAAATGTACATTGTATCCTTCTTGGTCCTTAAATGGACAGATTTCAAGGCAGATCATTGGTCCTATATAATTAAAATGCACTCTCAATTAGGTTTCGTATGGGTATTAGTGAATCTAATGTTTTTCTATAAGTGGCTTAGGTTTTCATACATTTCTTAGGGAACCCTAGAGCAGACATGTGATTTATGTCAAATTCCGTAAGACGGGCAGAAAAAGGAGACATTCAGACCAAATCTGTTTTCTGTTGTAGCAGGTAATACTTACTGTGGAGCAGTAAATAACAAACTTATGTGAAACCTGGACCCCCTGATTCCACCTGTAAAACCAGCTCCAGAACTACAGTGGGTGGGATAAGATTTCACCCTTGCATCTGGTTTTATGACCTGCCACTAAGGACAGTTTTACTCTACTTCTTTCTAAAAACAAACTTTCAGAAATTTCAGATGGGTCTGCCTAGCTTGGAAACAACAATCTGCAGTCCTCTGACACACATATTGAAGTTAGGGGCTGGTGGTTTTGCAGCCGTTTATTCAGGTATCCATGAGACGGTGTGTTTGGTTTTGCTGTTAAATAGTTTATGAAGACAAGCACATCTAAGCACCTCAGAGGCACTGCACCTGTACTTGCTGCACCTAAATGACGTTTTCACTCTTTAGAAGAAAGAGCAATATTGTTCTAGCGTGCACAGAACATATGCTAATCAGCTGTAGTCTTCGGGCGCAAATGCGATAATGTGCTCATTGTTTAGACGCTGGAATTGTTCATTACAAAATGACACAGTGTTTGCCAATTTTGTCTTCATTATAAATGTAAATATTAACTGGTGATATGCAAAAGAATACAAAAAGTCAACAGCAATTAATTGGCTTCTGCAGTAATTAGCTACTGTAAGGCAAACACTTAGGAGCCGTTGTAATTGTCTGCATTAGGAATACACCTCCTGTACAGATCTAATTAGCAATTTAAATAGTTCAGAAATTATATGCCTCTTGCCTTTACACTCCCTGAAGTACTGTTCATTAATGGGGAAAAAAAATGCTAGTAAATGTCATTTGCATTGTCTCATGTTAAGAACTCTACATCAAAGCTTCTGTGTTATTGCCTCATACTGAATAATACAGAACTGAGGCTTGTGGACCAATACAGTTGTAATTAGGCTATGATTCCTTTGTAAACAGCAGACACAAAAACTGACAGAAGCTTATTTTGCTCTGAGGTACCCACTCCACAATTTCAGTTGTAAATAAGGAAAGCAGAGCTACACAAGAACTGCAGCTACCAAATAAAAAGCAATCCAAAATGTGTCTAGGATTCATGCAGTTCTATTAATTGTTGCCTCAGCAAAATGTTTCCTTTGGGGATGGAAAGTGTTACAGTAATCACATAAGGGCTGCGTAGCACTTCCGGTAGAATAGACTTATAGAAAGACACAAGGAAAAGCAAGGTAAACATGGTGAACACCAAAAGATCTGGCTTTATTTAGCAAAAAAACAGGTCAAAAGGGTTTCAATTTAGAAATACATCTCAGGGAGAAAAAGGAGGAAATCAGTGTATAAATAAATGAAATGTTTGAGCTTTAAAAGATAGTTGAGGCTAAAGCAAGTGCCTAACAGTGCACTATATGTTTGGGTGAAAAACTGGTACAACATTCCTGAACTCTGGGAAGATTAAATTTTTTAAATAACTTTTAAATAAGACCAAACTCACTGTGGCCTCCATGGCAGAGCTCAATCTGAACATTTAAAACAGGTATCTTCATGACGCAGAAAATAGCTGGTACTTTTACATTCACAAAAAAATGTACCATGGGCTCAGCACTGATACACCTCATGCAAATGCTGAAAAAAAGAATCTGTCTTCAGAGTCACAGAAACAGTGAATTTCAGCGTGTGATTAACCTGAGGCAGCTGTATATAACAGAATAGCTATCATGTCCGATGCTACTGCTGCTGCCATTAACAATAGCTATGTTGCACTACTTGCAACACAGATGCTGTGTTAAACAAAATGAGACATGGTATCGCTCACACCAGTGAATAGTGCTAAGACTCATACAGTGCCTACAAGGAATGTAATGATTCTCAGATATCGCACTCCATTTTTGGTTCTCTCCAGAGCCTGATTCTGGCAAACTCAGCTCCAAAGTCTGCTTCTCTGTTCCTGTGAGAACATCTCAAAGCAAAAAATATCACATCATAGCACCGACACTTCACCTTCTGGCTAGTATGGCAGGCACAAAGGAGTGGTTAGGAGAGAGAAAAGGGTTGTTTTCACATGACTCAACCTACCATATTAGATAAAAATATCAAAGACCCGTGATTCGAGCATTTTATTTCCGAAGGTATAAGAGTCTATATGAAGGCTTCTTAAATATCTGATTATGAGAAAATGTTTCAGATTTTATGTTCTAAAGCACTTAATAGTTCTTTTCATTTTTTCTCACTACTGGTTCTTCAGAAGAACATATTTAGTCTAGAAAAATATGTTTGTGCCTTTTATTGAAAAACCCATTGATGCTGGTATTTTGAGCATTTTAAAAGTCTTTTTGAAGAAAAAGTTGGAATTACTCAAAGGCAGCTGAACCAAGACATCTGTAAATTTATATTATATTTTCTTTATTTTCTTGCAATTTTTTGTTTCTTATGCACTCAGGCAAAATCTCTGCACAGTTTTGGCCTACAGAGGAGAGTGAAAGGAGGAAAAAAGGAGTGAGATGGAGCACATTGAATTTACATCTTGGCATATAGGATTTACAGTATAAAACTGTTTCTTCTGTAAGAGTAGAAATTTCATCCAGTTTCTGTTATTCTGAAAAAAGTAATTCTTTCCTTAAGGCTGACTCTCACTTAGTCACTTGAAATTATTATTGAAGAAACTACCTTGGTTTTTTTTTGTTTTCCACTATTTAACTCCTGCACCATGTTTCTCTGAAGGTTGACAGTTCCTCTTTTTATGTACAATGTGGTAAATCACATATCAATGTGGTAATGCCTCTTCAGGCATTAATAGGCTTGTTCTCAACATTTGAGCAAAAGATGGGAATTTACTGTAGTATGTATGTAACAGAAAAAATTTTGGAAATGCAAAGAAAATAAATTATACTGATTCAGAGAAAACCACATTCATTGTGTTTATTTCAGCTTCAATCTTTTTCTTCTTCTTTCCTGAAATTACCTGTCGTCAGAACCTAATAAACAGATGAAACCTTTTATATTCTTAAATGCTTATAAACAAACCTAACCACTTCCAGTTCAGTACTACCCATGAAAATATTTGGCTATTTATATGCTTACAGAATCAAACTTACAAAGCAAAATGCCTACTTAAAAACAAAAAATAAAATTCTTCCAGTCAGAAATCATTAATGGAACAAACAACCCTGTATCTGATTTTGCTAGATTTGGTCCCACCTCTTTCTCAAAACTTAGCAGTATAGTTCCGCAAAGATGTTTCGTTATGCTAAAAAGAAAGCAGTTCTACCCTCCCAGTTCTTTTCTGTTTACCTGATCCTTCCATCATGCTGCCATAAACACTGTGAGGCAAAAAAATCAAGTGGGTGAAAAAATTAGTACAGTCTAGAAATAGTCTTTATTTTTGGTAGAATAACTTCAGAAAAATTTAAACTCCTTAAAATTCAGGTTTTACCTCAACTGTTTACCTGACCTAGGCAGACATACTCTAAGTCTTCATAAGTACTGCGCCTGAGAAGGTGGGTGAAATGGAAAGGCAATGGACAAATGAATTTGTGTGTACCTAGAGTAGCAAAGAGATACAGTTGGCAACACTTTGTGGTTGAGAGTTTCAAATAAAAAGGTACAGGGAAGGACTGATTGTTTCATACTTCTAGTACATAGAATTTGAGAGAGAGAGGTGGAGAGGAGTCGAACAGACCTGGAGGTAAGACACCCACTGGGAATCCACTGGATTCATGCGTACTTTGAGGGACACCAAGAACTTAGGCAGCTCCTCACAGAGAGTTCTACAATGGTCACCCCGCTCTTCTTAATTTTCTCATTTCTAATTTTTCATTTCCATAGAGTCACTGATACCATCAAAACCCTCACTGCCATCGGAGGATTCCTTCTTTCAAGAAACTCTGTTACATCATCATGAAAGACTATCAGGTTGTTTCAGCATGATTTATTTTTTATAAATCTCTGCTGACTGTTACTCATAAACTTGTACTGGAAGTACAAGAGAATATTACCCTTTATCATTACACAACTGACTATACAGTGATGCTATTAAAATAATGAGGTTAAGGAAGAGTATATATCCATGAGGTTTCCATTTATTTCTATTTTGAACTCTCAATATAAAGGATCAAAAGAAGATAGAATAAAAAAAATGGTTTCTTGTTTCTCAACATGTATTAGAAATTTTTAATAAAATCGAGTCACACTCATAGAGTACAAATGGTAAAAAACCCTCACCCTTGTTCAACAACTACTGTGAATGTTTTTCAACACAGCCTATTTGTAATCCTTCACCAATTTTTTTAGTCTTCCTCTGAGAGTCATGAGAAATAGAAAATTTCAGTTAAAAGGAAAAGAACTAAAAAAAAAGTATGTTTTTCTTTCATTGCAGGTTGCAGGACTCAGGAACAAAAGCTTTAAGAGTTCATCAAATGTTGTGAGAGGCTTGATAACCTTTGAGTGTTTGTAAAAGCACAGGTACACATTTATGGTTCTTACTCATAAAAATAAGTCTGGAATGGAGCTGTGTATTACCAGCAGAGCTCAAACCTCCAGCCATCCCATAAAAGCAATTGTTATATATATTTATTATGTACCTGGTCATTACAAACTCAAAAGAAAGTGAGATCACAGCACTACTACATTTAGAAGAGAAAACATATGCTTTGGAATTTAAAGATCTGCCAACTGGTATCAAAAGGCAGATTTTTACAGCCATGAGCACAAAGTAGAGCTTGGATGTTGTTTTAAAAAACATAGCAAACAACTTGTGTTATCACTTCTTTCCCTTTTTCCTAACCTTCAACTAGTTACAAGATTCCTTCTTAACAGCTGAGTTGTTGAGCAGCAGTTTTTCCCTGTATATTTACCTAGAATTTCAGTGACAGGCGTAATAACTTCTTGCTAAAAATATTTAGCTGTGGAGTGTTACTTAGTTCTTACTATGTCAAACTGAGTGCAATGTCTCTGAAATTATGCTATTCACTCATTTCAGCATCCCAGGCAACCAGTCTACTAACTATACAAACAGACATAAATACCAAATGGCAGGAACAAGTTCAATGCAAAATGAGGATGTCACATCACCCTTTATGATATTAAGAATAATTTTAAAGTGAAAAATTGCTGTTAACAAAATAGCGAATGCTACTAGTTTAAAGGTGGAGGGCTCGTAATATGTTGGACAACTGGAGCTCCAAATCTTTAAGAATTGTAATCCTGATCAAGAAAAAAAGCAGTATAAGTGAGGACGAGGATTTTTTATGGCCCATTTAACTTGTAATTTGACAAGTGGTTCACTTATGAGAAGCTTTAAACATATTTCTTCTCCAAGGTTTAAATATAAAATATTTAGATATATGAAAAATTGAGAAAATGTAACTAAATAACTTCAGAAACCCCATATACAATTTATTCATTTTGCTGATTTTTGGAATGTCTTGTACTTTAGGAAGTCTTGCAAAAGCATTAAGTCCTGATATTTTGCTATTTTTAAAGAGACATCTGAGGAGAACTAGTAAATACCAATTTCCTTTAACTTATGTCTGGGAATTGTGGTATGAAGAAGACAAAATTTTTAGCAAGAAAATGCAATGATCAAGCAATAAGTGCTTCATCTTAAGAAACAAGAACCCCTTAAGACTTAAGAAGAAGTACAAGAAAACATATGAAGAACCTGTTATGAAAAGTTGAGTGTCTTGGCTTGTGTCGAGAACTTATGCCGCTAGCAAGATAGAGAAGGACAGAGAAGATTACATAACTAAAAAAAAAGCTTGAGCCTAATTTAGAAGGATGGACAGCCATAACTTCTAAGGAACAAGGAAGTGTGTCAGGGAATGGTGTTTTTCTACTTCGTCTGTAATATGTACTTCTTATTATCTAAATTCAAAGTCATTACTTTTAGAAGATAGTAAGGTATGTACCTCTG